>NAVB01001152.1:0-71625 GCA_002179805.1 Acanthamoeba lenticulata | reverse complement strand
TTAGGAGCGCAGGCACAAGTAGAAGCAACATATCAACATGCTACAGCGGCTGGAGAAGGATGTTGCTGCGATCGTTCGCTCCTCCCAGACGATCTCCACGATGGCCCAGGCCGTCGACGAATTGGTGCTCAACAGTACGTTTCCTCTAAACCTTCGAATAGTAACGCATATGAAGATCGGATGAAGCGTTTGCTGTTCGGCAGGCGTCGACGCCGGTGCGACTGCGATCGAAGTCAGCATAGACGTGGCGAGGCGACATGTCGAAGTCAGAGATAATGGTACTGCTACTGGTTCAACTTTCAGTACTTTCACTCAGCTCACAGTTGACCTGTAGGTAACGGTATTACACAAAAAGACCTTGCTTTGATTGGAGAAGAATCTGGTACACGTGTCACCTTCTCGCAGGCGATTTCGTGCCTGACCGTGTGATGCCAGCGACTTCCAAGCTGCGAACACTGGAGGATATGCAATTTGTAACAACTTTCGGCTTTAGAGGGTACACGCATCCTTGCTCCATCTGAAGACCACTACTGAAGTAGGACCTCAGAGAAGCACTCAGTAGCCTCTGTAAAATGGCGTCGGTTGAGATCGTGACCAAGTGCTCCGACTCGGCACACACCTTCATTAAGGTCTTGCAGGGCGGAAAAGTTGTAAGGGAAGCTGTCGCTGATGCCCACCGCGCTCTCGGTACAACGGTGACGATCCGCGACCTCTTTTTCAACATGCCAGTACGGCAGAAGCAAATAACTGTGGGTCATGAGCTCGAGCGAGTCAAGCAAACGCTCGAGCGTATTGCTCTCGTTCAGCCGCACGTAAGGTTCTCCTTCTACGACATGACAAAAGGCGTAAGGCTTATGCAAACTCGCCAGGTACGTTCTCTTCCTTGTGGACCTTTTCGCTATTCTGAATGAATGTAAGCAGCTTCGTACGCTCCGAGCGAGCTTCGAGCAGCTCTTTCACTCGCAGGAGGGCTTATGTGACGTCGAGTATACGTTCAAGGAGTACACCTTTCGAGGCCTCCTATCCAACCCCATGCAAGGCCATCATTCGAAGGTGCGACCGGACTGTTTTGGGGAAGTGATCAAATTTAACAAATCGATTGTCCCTTGGCACTACTCAGAGCTTCCAGTTCCTATGTACGTACTCAAGAGAACGAACCCGGACTTGAGCTCAATCTTTGCGACACTGGCAGACGTGAACAAGCGCAGTGTGCACGCCAAGGAACTGCGTAAGTTCATCAACGAGAGCTACCTCAAGCTTTCACTGCGGCTGGATACGGAGCCGAGCACTTCCGCAAGCACTATACACGACGCTGATGCGAAGTCGATTCCCAACAAATACCCTGTGTTCCTGCTCGACATATCTTGTCCACCGGCGGCATATGATGTGACACTCGACCCCGCGAAGAGGCTCATTCAATTCCAGGCGCGTGGTCGTTCTATCTTTGTTCTGTCTTTATTTTCGGCCTAAAGATACTCATACCTGTACAGGACTTGCAGGGTCTGCTCCAAGGAGCAGCGAGGATGTTGACTCAAACGTGGTCGACTAGCTCCGCTCATCGTTCCGTGCAAAAAGTCGAGCCTATGCGCGTCGGAAAGGAGGACGACGATTGCCTCCTTTCTGCTTGTACTTCCCCTCGCTTCCTCAAGAAGAGGAAGGTGGCCGATGGTCCCGAGAGTGCTCGTACAGCCGGCCCGAGTCTCTGTTCGGCATCTCTCCCGACGAGAAGTGCAGCCTTTTCCCAACCGCAGCGGTCGGTCTCCGAGCCTCCTTCAGCGACAGTGGGCGACGACGAGATGCACAAGACCTCAAGTTCCCAGACGGCTGAACGATGCCGTATCATTAAACACGTGCAAGCGCAGGCTCGTGAGGTGCGTTGTCCATTCCTTTGACGTGAGGTCGGCTAATATTTGAATGCGTAGCGTAAGCTGTTCAAGGGCAAGGTGGAACCTCCCATTCTTAGCGTTGTTGACAGCAATGGCGCGTTGCTGGCCGTCAACAAAGACACCTTGAAGACCTTGCGCGTTATCGGCCAAGTGGACGCCAAGTTCATCCTTGCCTCACAGGGCAGCGTTCTGTGCGGCTCCTTCCTATTTCTTTTGCTCCTGTGGCTACGTCAAGTTCACCCATCGTGTTACAGATACATTCTGGATCAACATGCGGTTGATGAGAGGATAGGCCTGGAGAAGCTTGAGCATGAGATATGGGAAACCAATGGCGAACCTATCGATGTTCCTACGAAGGCCGCAATCGAGTCTGGTTTCGGTGTGTCTGCTCACGAAGCTGAGCTATTACAGCGTTATCGAGCTGTAATAGAAACGTGGGGCTGGAGGTTCTGCATCGATCAAAAGTGCGTCACTTCGCCACTTTGAATTGGCTGTTTAGTAAGCATATCTGTCTGCAGGGACGGAGGCAGCCTTGTGTCCGTGCACACCGCACCTGCAATCGATGGTGTTGTACTGGCGAGCGCCGAGAATCTGCGCGAGTTCTTGATCCAACTGGAAGACACAAACGGATCCGCGCTCACCAAGCCCCGTTCCTTGATTCGTTTATTGCAAAGCAAAGCCTGTCGAGGTAAGTCACGTTCTAATATGAGGCTCATGGTGCTTTTTCAACGAGATCTCTTGCGATCATGATGGATTACGGCAGGTGCACTCATGTTTGGGGATGTGTTGAGTCGGGAGGACTGTCGAGCGCTAGTGGCGAGTGTGTCGACTTGCGCGCTTCCCTTCCAGTGCGCTCACGGTACTAACAATTTGGCTGTACATGTACATGTCTGTCTGACATGTGCACATCGTGTTCTGACAGGTCGCCCGAGTGTTGTGCCCCTCTTCGACTGGGG
Source organism: Acanthamoeba lenticulata (assembly GCA_002179805.1). Classification (NCBI taxonomy): domain Eukaryota; phylum Discosea; order Longamoebia; family Acanthamoebidae; genus Acanthamoeba; species Acanthamoeba lenticulata. The sequence goes on along the minus strand of NAVB01001152.1, from coordinate 68,783 downwards.
CTTGTTGCAAAGGCCGCCCAAGCGATCGATCAGCATTCCCGTTTCCTTGCGCCGTCGGCAGAATTAGTTTCCTTCCCCCTTTCCCATTGGACCAGCTTTCATTCCCCACGCCGGAGTCCACCTTTCTTCTGCTTCTCATTCTTCGAACACCTCACCGAGTACAGCGCAGCAGAACGGCGGCAACCCGCCCTCATGCATGAGGTGGGGAAAAGAGATTGTTGGAGGGAGGTCTCACTCCTCCTGTTCCTCCTTTCATTTAACTTTGCTGGAGCCTCCTTGGTTGCGTACTACTCCTTTGACGGTGCATCTTGCTCACCTCCTTCCGAAAAAAGATCTTGAACTGAAACACCGCTACATGTAGGTGCAACGGTGGATGCCATTCCTGCCCTTTCTGGCTATTGCCCAGCCAACGTACCAGGTTTCAACTTCCGCTTCCCAACCTTCCTCAGCCAAGTTTGGTCTCTTCATTTTTTTTCTTCTTTTTCTGCTTTGGTTGACATCGACAATGGTTCCAGTTGCCGTTGCTGGCTCGGCCTATGCAGCTATCAACGAGACTGGAAAGTTCAACCAGGGCGTATGTTTCTCCTCGAAGGGCTATATCGGTACTAGCGCCCGGCTTTCTTTATGCATGGAGGTTCTTTTTATTTACATGCACGCACACGCAGATACATCGTTCTTGAATACGGCCCCTAGCGGAACCTTGTCGGCCATGTCGCTGGCGAGCTGGGTCATGATACCCAACCCGCGGGCCACCAACGCGACGCGAACGCTGTTCTTCAAGAATGCGGCCTTGGCCTTTCAGATCGGCACTGCCTACAACAGAACTGGGTTTTACAACACCGTACGTTTCGCCTGCTTCCTAAAGCTCGCGCAGTGACGATGATCTCATGGATCTCTATGTGTAGCTCTACTGCAGCGTGCAGTTCTCCCTCAGCGGTCTGTACAAATACTCCGTAACAACGAAAGCGCTGGGTCCCGACCCGTTCAACATCTGGACTCATGTGGCGTGTGTGTACAACACGACTCACGTCTGCGTTCACGTCAACGGCACCCGCCAGGCGTGCAACACAGGCGCTGCTATCTCCCAGCTGACCTTCCCCTACAACCCGGTGACCACCTACGTCGGCAATGCGGGGGTGAACGGCACAACGAGTCTGTATGGCTGCATGGACGAGATCAAAATCTACGACCACGCTCTCGACGCTGCGCAACTCAGGGCCCTGGCTTTGGCCGCCGGCCCGAACCTAGCCCCGAGCATTACCCTTGGTGCACATTACCCCTTTTCAGAGACTGGCGTAATGGCCACCTTTACTCACAACTTGCGCTTCTTGGGTGCAGATCTTGTGGCTGGCAACACGTCGCAGGCGAAGCTGGATGCCAACGGCGTCACCGCCCCGGCTCTATCTTCTGTCACGCTTAACGCGACAAGCCTCGACACCACTGCGAACTTCTCAGGCTTCTCAAACGTCGACACCAAATACACTTGGTCTGTGTTGAGTAACAATTGTGGTATCGTCAGCGCGAACGGGACCAATACCGCAACTCCGGCACTGAGCCTGCTCGAGGTGGGAAACTTCCAGCTTCAGCTGTGCGCGTCGGACGGAGAGCTGTCGAGCATTTCCTACCTCCAAGCCTTCGTCAACCCGAGCACCCCCTACTTCTCCCTGGAGCCTGTGACTGAGCTGCAGGTTTCTCTCGGCGCGCTGGTGGAGCTCAAGGTCGCGGCCATCAGTGTCCCAGCGCCCACCTACCAGTGGCAATATCAGACGTGGGTGGAAAACACCACCGATCCCACCACCAACTCGACCGACATCAATCCTGCCGACAACAGCACTGCGGCCGACAACTCCACAGTGCAGAGGCGCCAGGATGAACCGTTCCTCGTGGCGCTCCAGGATCACGAGCGAAGCGCCTCCCGTATGCATAATCCGGCTCTCTCCTTCCACTATCTCCACCACGTGCGCCATGTCGAGGAGCGGGACGACCTCGTCGCCGTACGTCCAGGCCCAGCTCCTTTTGGCTGCTGTTCGTGGTGCAGTGTTGCTCACGGGTCAATGCTCTACAACGCACAACACACTTGAGAACAGACTTGGGTCAACTTCGTCAACCAGACCAGCGACACGTTCCTCATGAACTCGACTCAGATCGCGAACGGGACGGTCGTGCGGTGCCGCATTCGTAACGGTGGCGGAGCGGCGGTGACCAAGGGCACCACCATCACTACCTTCGCCATCCCCTCTCCGTCCGCGTCCTTTGTTCCACCCACTCCTTCCGAACCGTACGTCGATTCGCGTCCCGTGCAAAGCAGGGGACTCTTGCTCACTTGCGCCGTGCGTCGTTGTATGCAGGCCTTCGAATGACAGCTCGACAGGTGCTGTTGTTGGAGGTGTGGTCGGTGGTGTCGTCGGCTTGCTGGTGCTCGTGGCAGTCGCGCTGGGTGTCCTCATCTTCTTCCTTGTTGCCCGCCGACGGCGCGGGAACCACCGCAAGGAGATTAAGCAGCCCAACTACGAACAATTGGCCTATGGCGACGTGCCTGCCGCCGTTGCCTTGCCCAAGAAGAAAGAAGATGTACGCGCCCGACTTCCTGCTCTTCATTGCGTAATGGGGCTGACATGAGCGGCACGATTCTATATGGAATCCTTCCAGGGCTATAAGGCCTTGGAGCAAGTGCTCCTAGCCGAGGAGGGCAGGTTGGCGCAGGCCATCTTCGCCTGTGTGCGCTCAAATCAGGCAGAAAGGGTATATATCATGACCATCCTCCCCTCCATGAAGGTGCCTGAAGTGATCCCGCTTGGCTGGTGTGCCTGCTGGCAGGTTGCCAAGGCCGTGATCCGGGTGTTCGAGGCCAACCAGCAGGGCACGGCCCTCCTGGCTCGGCGGATATCGCACGAGATCGAACAGGCTGCCGAGGAGTCGACCCTGTTCCGATCCAACAGCATCGCCTCGAAAATGTTCAGCGCTTACGTGCGCATGGTGGGCCTCAAATACCTGTGGCACACGCTTGTCCTTTCCATCCACTCCATCAACGACCGCGCCCGCGACGCCTACCCCGCCGACTTTGAAGGTGCTTACCCTCGTAGCCCCCTCCATCACCGCACGCAAGAGACTGGCCTGACACTTTGTCTGTACAGGCGATGGGGAGCATTCGTCCTCGGCGTCGCTGGGCACGGGTGCGTCCAAACTGAGGCGGTCGCGTGCAATGCACGGGCGGTACAAGCTCGATACCGACGACAACTCGGGCCAGGCGTCGGACGTGCTCGCTCTGACGACGATGGAGATCGACCCCCTGCGCATGGACCAGGAGGCCGACTCCACCATCAACACGCTCGAGCTGTGGCTCGTGGCGCAGAAGCTGCTTAAGGTCATCGTCGACAGTGAGCGCGCCATTCCGGTACCCATCCGCCGCATCCTGCGGCACGTTCATGAGGAGATCGGCGCGCATTATGGCGAGCGCACACAGTACCGCGCCATCAGCGGCTTCTACTTCCTGCGGTTCATCTGCCCGGCCCTCATGGCCCCGCAGGTCTACGGCCTCATGGAAGAGGTCCTCCATCCGGTACCTGTCATCACCCTTGACTCTCCTTCTTGGCTCTTCATGGTCACACAAGGACTCACCATGGTGGTGGTCAATAATGTAACGCAGATGGCCCAGCGACAGCTCATATTGCTGGCCAAAGTAATTCAGAACCTGGCCAATGACACGATGCCGGGCGCCAAGGAGGACTACATGGAGAAGCTCAACGTGTTTATCACGTCCAACAAGCCCATCGTCGAGCGCTTCTACGCCCGCATCGTGGACAACCCGGAGAACGGCCGGGACGCGCTGAGTGTGGCCGTGCCCCAGCACGTGAAGGACGATGCCCTGGCCACCCTCCACCACTTTATCGTGCAGCATCAGGAGGCCGTGGAACAGGCCCTCTGCGAAGACGCTCACGCCGAAGCAGCAGCCGCGCTCGTGGAAGAGCTCCGCCGGGCGTTGCTTGCCCTTGGGGCGCCCAGTGCGGCTGGCGACGGGACAGAGGAGGAAGTGTGACGTGTGTCCCATAATCCGGGAAAGAATGTAAAAACACATATTTGCGAGCCGCCCTGTGGGCCAATTTGCTAATTCCTCTAGCCACACTCTGTTCTATTACGTCCCCTCCTTCAGGCGGGTGACCAGTATATAGCTCAATTTTTTCGCTAGACAGACTGTGCCTCCCCCGAAGGAACAGACGCTTGCCTTTCACAGCAAGCGCCACCCTTCGAGAGCAACATTTTTCAAATCTACAGAAACAAAAGAGACCACCGCCAGCCTTCACGAACCCCAAGAGCGTGGACTGCACTAGCCCTCCAGCTCCAGCGCCCCGGCCTCCTCCCCGCAGTGATTCTGCTGCCTTCCAGCATCCCAGGCATTGTGGTCGTCAACAGTTAGGACAACTTCTTGTATTATGCTCAAACCGAGGTGAGACCGACTGACATATACAAGATATGCACTTCCGCATTACATCGGAGTTGGAGAAAATTTTGGTCGCAAAGAGGCATAAGCAACAACTCCGCATGGGTGAAGAAGGCACGCCCGCTTCACTTGAGCGCGAGCTTGTTATGAGCGACCACGATGTGGTGGGCATAAGCGACATCATGGTGGAGCTTGTCGCATTCATTTTCAAGTTCGTGCAGCCCCTCAGCCGCCCAGCCTGCCGTGGGGTGTGCCGCAAGTGGGACCACGCGCTACACCTCCTCCACGGTGCGCAACCGCACACCAGGCTGCCGCTCCGGACCATCACGGGGATCCCCTATTTTGCGGCTCAAGTGGCGGGCAAAGGTTGGCTATCCATGTTGCAGTGGGCGCACGCAAGTGGGTGCCCACAGCACAACTACATCTGCGCTCAAGCGGCCTTTGGCGGCCACCTGAAGGTGCTGCAGTGGTTACGCGCCAACGGCTGTCCGTGGGACAAGGACACCTGCACCTGGGCGGCTGCGCGCGGCCACCTCGCCGTGCTCCAGTGGGCCCGCGCAAACGGCTGCTCATGGGATGAAACCACCTGCAGCAAGGCAGCCAGAGGAGGCCACCTGGCCGTCCTCCAGTGGGCGCGTGCCAATGGCTGCCCGTGGAACATGGACCAGTGCCTAGCGAGGCCAGGAGCAACGATGTGGCGGCGTGGATTGCCGATCATGAGCATGCTGCAGCTGAACACAACCCAGAGAGCAGTGAATTGTTTGATAAATAAATAAATTAATTAATCAATAAATACATGTCGAGGGCTAATGTCGGACGCGTCCTCTTCGCTTTAGAGATCGAGATTGCCCAGGTCCTCCTCGGAGATGTTTTTGCCGGCGCCGTCGAGGTCGCCCATCTCCTTGAGCACGTAGTTGAGGGCGTGCACGATGTCCTCGTCGCCGCCATCCTCCCGCAGGGCCTTCTCCACATCCGACAGGTTGTTGACGATGATCGAGTGCAGCTTGATGAGGCCATCGTTCTTGGCGCGCTGAGGCACGTCGCTATCGACGAGCTTGCCCTTGTTGGCCTCGTCGACGATGCGGCTGTAGAACATCTCGAGCGTGGGCTTGTTGGTCACAATGAACGCGTTGAGCTGCTCCATGTAGGCCTCCTTGGTGCCCGGCAGCGTGTCGTTGGCCAGGTTCTGCAGCACCTTGGACACCAGGATCAACTGCCGCTGCGCCACCTGGTGGGCTGGCGCGTCAAGCAGGCCATAGGCCTGAGGCGCCAGCAGGGCCGGGCAGACCAGCCGCAGGAAGTAGAACGCGCCAAGCGCCCGGAACTTGCACGCCTCGCCGAATCGCTCTCCCACCTGTGCCCCCGCACGTGCGTCAACACCCGGTGTTCGTCTGCGTGCCGGAGCCGCGTGAAAGAAAGAAACGAGAGAACGGACCTCCTCGTGGACGTGTTCGATGATCATGCGGAGCTGCCGAGGGACGTTGCCCTGGCTCGCCGTGATGAGCTTGAACATCTTTTGCGCGACAAGCCACAGCTCGAGCGTGTTGATCGTCACATCGGAGGCATCGTCCATTTTCTGGTGACAAAGCGCAACCATCAGCCATTTTGAACGTTGCCTCTCTCTCTCTGTTTGGTGCGTCGCACATACCTCGGGGTCGAGCTCCATGCTCGACAGGCCCAGGATGTCCATCGACACGGACGAGTAGGCCGCCTCCTCGTCGTCGGTGTCGAGCCTGTACCGGGCCACCTTGGACCCCTGCGGCCGGAACCACTGGTTCGAGCTCGAGCCGCCCTCTGCTCGCGCGCACACGGAACGACATCCGAGTCAGACGCCACACCCAACTGGCGTGCTCGAGGCGGCTGGGAAGAGGGAGCGCACCTGACTCGGTCTCGGGGAAGGTCTCGTTGGCGTTGTCGTTGAGCGAGTGGACCGAGAGGACGAGCACATGCCACAGATACTTGAGGCCAATCATCTTCATGTAGTAGGAGAACAGCTTGGTGGCCACGCTGTTTGATCTGAAGAGCGTGCCCTCATCGTCGGCCTCGGCCACCTCCCACGAGATGCAGCCGGCAATGAAATTGTAGCCCTTCCCATGCGAGTCCAGGACGCGCAGAAGCGAACGACACGCCTACGTCCCGCACCCCCCAGCGTGAGCACACCAGACCCATCCCAAAATTCTAAAATGATTAAAAATAATTGTTAAAAGTACAAAATAAATACAGAAAAATGATTTTCAATAGTGAAATAAAGAAAGGGAAGAGAGGGACGGTACAGTGTCCAAGTCGCCATGCTTGGCGCTCTGTAGGACGGCGTGGGCCAGGCGCATGTCGGGCGCGATGAGGAGCCGCTCCAGGGTGAGATAGTGCTGTGTGGTGGGCAAGAAAGGACACGGCCCCGTTAGATATGCCAAGAATGGAATTCTAGGAACAAGAAGCGTACGTCAGCGAGATGCTTGGGAATGACGACATCTGACTTGACGTCGCCATAGGCAATCTCGGCGTAGTCCGGCTGCTTGAGCTTCCGGTAGGGCGAGAGGCCGCGCTTCCAGCCCCAGCCCAGCGCCGCCATCAACAGGCCCAGGCAGGCCAGGGCCAGCAGGCCGCCGCCACCACCGGCCACCGCGGCGATGATGATGACGTTGTCAGAGTCGCTCGAGCCGGACCCCCTGTTGCATGACGTGGCCGTGTGAGCTTCCAGGCTGCGAGCAAGCTCGCCCGCCCCTCATCACAACAAAAGAGTCGTACCCGCCGCCGCCCCCGGATCCACCTGGAGCCGAGTTGACGGTGATGGTGAAGTTGCTGCTGTAGGCCGAGCCGCCGCCGCTGTAGATGAAGCAGCGCACGATCGTGTTGTTCTCCGACGCGCTGCCGTTGACCCGGAGCGTGTCGGTGGTCTCGTTGGCGATGTCGACAAAGGTGGGCACGAGCTCCCGCTTGACCTGCCAGTACTGCGCGGGCAGTGAGACGACGAAACGAGGAAATCAACAGCACCAGGCCAGGCGTGCGTACGTGCTGAGCCTCGTCGCGCTTGCCCGCGCCCGTGGCGTTGGTCGTGGAGTTGGTCCCCGGGTCGACGGTGGAGTTGGTGGTGGTGTTGACCTCGACCATCACGAGCTTCTGCCACTGGTAGGAGGGCGGCGGGATCGACGACGCCGACACGACGATCGGATAGTTCACCGCACCCTCTGTGCGGGCAAGGATCAGCGACACCGAGCAAGTGTGCGTGCGTCTCAATCAAACGGAGCTTTATGAGGGAGGGGACTCGAACCTGGGATGGCGATGTCGGTCAACACGGCGCGCTTCACGACGGGCGTGCTGGGCGTGACAAACGCCGAGATGACGACTTCGTTTGCCACTTCACCATCCGACGCGCACAAGCGAATCTTTGTTGTCGAAGGGGGTCCGGCGACCGTGAGTCTTTGGCTCAAGGAACCGAGCGGGAGGGAAGGGCCACGTACAGAGAAGGCGCCGACACTGAGGAGCTGGAACAGTGTGGACTGGCTGGTCGAGTCGGCAGTGTCCACGATGCCGCACTTGGAGCTGAGCGTCTGCCAGTTGTAGGAGTACAGAGACGGATCGCTGGGCGATGCGCCGGAGAAGGCCCGGTTGTTGTCGGCCACATTGGCCAGCGCGGTGAAGTTGGTGAGAGCCGGAGCGCTGAAGGTTGATGTGTACAACTGGCCGTCGATGTCTGTCCGTTGGAGAAGGGAAAGTCCCTCGTGAGAGTCGGCTCATCACTCGACATGATCAGGCATGCGCACGTACCAAGGCTCACTTGTGGCTGGTCGTTGGGAGCCTGCGCAGTGCGTAGGGCGGTGAGCTCGGCTGTCGAGAGCGCGTGGTCGTAGATCTTGATCTCATCGATGGTGCCAGGCCACTTGCTGCTTCCAAAGATGAGGTCGGATGTGGGCTCGGTGAAGATGCTGCTGGAGGACGAGCACTGGGAAGAGGTGATGCGTGTCAGATACGGGATTCACGATCGTGTGTGTGACAGAACAGATCGAGTTCAGGCTACACACCCGCTTGTTGGTATTGAGATAGACACAAAGCTGGGACGAGTCGTAGACGGCGGCGATGTGGTAGAAGGTGTTGGAGCTGAAGGGGTTCGAAAAGGAGACCGAAACCGAGCGTTGGGAGTTGAACGTGTATGTGACGGTAAACTGGGGAGATCACAGGTGGCCGCTCGCGGCATGAGCCACGCGAGGCAGGACCCAGCTGGGAGCGAGGAAACGTACCGTATACGTCTTACCGCTCAAGAGACAGCCGAGAACACCGCACTTGATGGAGTACTGCATGCTTATCATGTTCGCCTTCTGGGCCAGCAAGTAGTCACCCTCGTTTGAGTCCCCAATGAAGTATGTGTGAAGGCTGATAGACAGCTGCGAAGAGTCCGTCCCCTGAAAGATCTTGACTCCTTTCGCGTCTGTGGCCCACATGCCACGGATCAGCGCAAGCCTGCTGCTCAAGAGGGGGGGGGGAATGCATACTGAAGATGCCAGACGAAGCTAAACAATCACTGAACTTGCAAGTGGTGCCCGAAGTTATCGTTCCGGTAACAGAACCCTCTGTGAAGGGTAAAAAACCGATTAACTCATGACACACTCACCAAGTCTCAAAGCACCACGTACGTGGTACGACATTTGGGCAGTAGCCGCTGAGGCCTCCGAGCTGCCCGCCTGTTGTGAGGGTCAAAAAAAATGAACAAGAATATTAAATGAATAATTAAATATTTTAATAAACGAACAAGTGTGCAAATAAAAGAAGAGATTATGAAGTGGGAGAAGAGGGTACCATCAAAGTTGTAGTAGGCCGAAAGGGTGGCCCAGGAAACGGTCGGACAGAAGGCGAGAAGACAAACAATGGCCACAGCATAGGGAAGGAGTTGTGCGTTCGAGGACGACATGCAGGGCTGGTGGTAGGGCCGAGGAAGGAGCTCCTCTGGCGCTCGTGAATCAAAGGAAGGGTGAAGCGAAATAGCCCCACGGCCCCAAACTGCACCCCACGCCCGTGTCAGCTCCGGTAATCAAGCTCACTACCACTGGGTCACCGTGCGTTTATTGGTCGGCATTGCGTAAACAGACGTCAACTAAGCCGCAAATTAATGAAGTGCCCTACGTGTTGACACTTCGTCACCGGATGGTGTGCTGCCGTTGGTGTGACACCACCATTCTGTTGTGGCGTTCCCCCAGCCTTGAGGCTCAAGAGCACGCCGCAACGAACTGACTGGTCGGCTCTTTCAAACGCCGTACATACGGGCAGTGTTTTCTCTGAGAAGGAAAGAAAGGTGTCATCCGTTGTTGCGACGAGGGCACTCCCCTTGAGCGGTGACGTACCTGATGGCGGTGTAGATTTCCTCAAGTGGCTTCTCCTTGAGTTGCGCAATCTGTGCGGCGATGAAGGGCACCAGGCCCGGATGACACGTGGTGCGCTTTCCCCTTCCTTCCTCACCACCGACGTTCTTAGGCGCCATGTAGGGACCATCCGTCTCCTGCGCACCGGTGGTAAGCATAACGACCTCGTGAGAGACAACTGGCTGTTTGGGGCGTCGAGCTCATGGCGGTGGGCAAGAAGGAGCATTACCAGAAGAATCCTGTTTAGTGGGATCACTTTAACGGCATCACGCAGCCGTCCTGTGTCGGGAAAGGTGAGCAGCCCCGTGAAGCCAAAGTATGCGTTGGGGAACTCCTCCATCAGTCTGCACTGATTGAGTTGTGGCTTAGCACGCAGTGCCAGCATTGACCACCGTAAACAGGGGGTTGGTTACCTCTGGGCTTGCCGGGGGGTGTCTGTGAAGCAATGGATCTGAGGCACATCCCCCGACAAAAGATCGAGAGTAAGTTGCGATGAGCCAAGAGCAGTTGGCAAACAGGAGCGAAAGCGTACGTGGACGCGCCATTCCTTGGGCATGTGCTCCTTGAGCAGAGCCAGCGTGTCCTCCTCGGCCTTGCGGCTGTGCACCACGAGAGGCTTGCCGACCTCAACGGCCTTGGCAATCTGCTGTGCAAAGACGCGGCGCTGCACATCGGGCGGCGAGAGATTCTTCTCGTAGTCCAGCCCGCACTCGCCCCACGCCACTAATCGTATGGGCGTGTGTCAATGAGCAACATGCGCGCGCCCTGCCAGTCAAACCTTGGGAAGAGGCACCGACCCGCTTTGGGGTGCTGGAGACACGCGATGATCTTCTCCTCTGTAGCGGCGTTGTAGTATTTGGCGTTGTGGGGGTGCATGCCAAAGATGCCATAGACCTCTTCGTGCTCAAGAAGGCCCTCCCTGCCGCTTGCGCTTCAGAACCACTGAAATGTACAAGCATGCTTGATAGGGGCAGGGCACCAGGTGCTAAAGCTGGGCGAGAAGGCAGCGGGATCGCTGAACACACAAACGCATCCACCGTAGTTGGCAGGCAACCTTGCACGAGCCTGCAAGGGATGCTGAGAAAGTTGCTCAATCATGAAAAGGACGAGGAAGCGCACCTTGTAGTCCGTGTAGGAACGGTATCGAAGTCGCTCTAAGATCTCATCCATGTGACAGTGACTGTCAATGTAGGGCGGCATCGTCTGGCCTGTTGCCGTCCCAGTTGGCGGTACTGGTTCAGTGAAGGCTCTGGGAGGGCCACCACGAGCACCTTCAGGAGGGTGCACTCGACCTTGTCCTCGTCCATCTCCGCGCCCTCCTCGGTGGCCACCCCTGCCTCTATTTTCTCTTCCTCCTCCTCCTCCTCCTCGGCCTCTGCCACCCTCGCCTCTACCGCCTGATCCACCTCGCCCCCTTCCTCCTCCTCGGCCGCCTGAACTTCCTGCTTCCAACTCGGCATTCACATGTGCCTCTATCGCTGAGGCTGGGAACGTGCGACTGCACAATGGGCATACTGCTTGCGAGTCACCCATCAAAGGCGGTACGACGACTATGAACAAACAATTCGTTTTTTTCCCCACCTTATTTTCTTCTTTCCTCCTGAAAACCGTGCCACATTTCTCTTCTCTTTTTCCTGTTGGCATCGCCCTGCAAGCCTAGCGAACGGCAACCGCCTTCGATAGCGGTAAAGACAAACGATGGAGGCTAGTGGGGGGCACACGACAAGGGGGAGCATCTCCCTTGCGGACTGGCAGAATTTGGCGAAGAAAAAAGGACAACCTAAGCCGAGGAAGGGCGACAGCGGGCGTTGGATGACCAACCCCAACCCTACCTCCCTCTACAATCATCTTATCTCCTCTTCCTCAAATTCCCTCTCTATTTCGCCAAGCGATTCCGATTCAGAGCTCGATGATTTGGACATTCCTGCTAAATCGGACGCCGAACTGAGAGCCAAATACGAGCGCTTAATCGACAAGGGCAGACAGGGCACCAAAATCGATCGTTGCCTCTACAAAGTTAGACGAGCCATATTGGTAGAGGGCATTCCGCCAGATGAGAGGGACGAAGCGTCGGGTGGCGTGACGCTTGACGTTGGGCCCGGCTCGCCGATGTACGAATGCAGCTTGCGGGCGCGTCTGTGGAAGATTCTGCTACGAGTACCGGCAGTCAACGCCCAGGAATACGCGGCCTTGGTGCAAAAGGGCGCCTTTGGCGGTCGCGACTCGGACGTGTACAAACAAATCCGTAAAGACGTCCGGCGAACGGGCTTCCGCAAGAGCCCCGCCTTCACCAAGCGTGTGCCCGACGCCAAGCTCTCGCGTGTGCTCAACGCGCTTATGCATAGTTGCAGTTCGTCTTGCGTTCTCTTGCGCGCTCTGCTCGCTGTCGCTATTACCGCCGCGCCGCCTAACTCTTCACGTGCTTGTTCGTCTTGCGTGCAGACAGGGAACACATCGGCTACATTCAGGGGCTCAACATTGTGGCCAGCGTTTTCCTTTACGTGATGCCCGAAATCGACGCCTTCTACGCACTGCGGCAGTTCATCACACAGCATTGCCCACTCTACTACAAGCAAACACAACCAACCGTAATCCATAACGCCTGCCCCTGTGAGTACCACGCACGTTGAATGTCAGCTGACCATAGGCGGCGAAACAGGAAACCGAGGGAGCCTCGACGCGAGCATCTGGTGATAGTGAACCGAGTCGTTCGTGGGCAGTAAGTGCCGCTCTCTACCTCTTCGACCGATGCTTGCAGGTGATCGATCCGCATTTGCAGCATCATCTCAAATCCCTTACGACTTCGCTCTATCTCTATGCCCAATGTACGTCCATTGTCACACCCTCGATGTGGGTTGCGCCCTGTTAACCCTGGCAATGGTGCGGACAAATCCAGATCTTTACTCCTTCAATGCCATCTCGCCGTTAGACACGACTGTCTCGCTCGATGAGGTGATCAAGCTCTGGGACTTTATGTTTGCCTTCGGTGCCCACCTCAACGTGCTCTTCACGCTGGCTCGTGTGGTCAAGGCGCGGTATGAGGCTTCTTCCTTTCCGTGATCGCCTCCTGCTTCTTGTTGTCACCAACACGTGTCTCCTCAACTGCAGAGAAGAGATTCTGCGCACCAAGGATAAAAAGATCAACGTGCCTCAGCTGATGGGCGCCTTCGACGCCGAAATCATCATCGATCTGACAGTGCACTTCGTGCGCCTTATTCCGTCCGAGTTGTATCAAAAGCTTGTCTTTCACACCACCGAAGACCTCGACCTCAGTCCTCCCGCCTGAGGTGCAGGATCAGAAAAAAAAATCAAAAGAAATTAAAAAGCAATTAATTGGCGATCGTGTATTTTTTCTAGGAGAAGACGAAAAATACTTCGTTGAACGCCTGATCTTTCGTCAGACAAGAAGAAAAAATGGATGGACCTAAGCATCCGCGCTATGAGCCTCAACTCGTGCCTACGTCTGTAGCGGGCTTACCCGTCAAAAACCCAGTTCAGCCACTCACGGAAGGTACGTCGATTGTCTGAATGCACTCAGCAAACTCCAACTCAGTTTACGTTTCACCACGTGTCTTTTTGCAGAGCGCCATCGACCCCCTTCGCCAAGCAGCTTGCCTACGCTTACTCTCCAACCAGGGTACCTATTCGGTGTTCGACTGCCCCCTTCTGTCATGAATTGAGCTGAACTTGTTGGTCACGCCAGAGAGACGACGATTGGTCGTGGGCCGTTGACGCAAGTGCTGGATCCGCGTCTGAGCCGCAAACAGCTCACGATTGACTGGAACGAGCACGCTGGCCAAGCTTCCGTGATCGTGGTGCGTCCTTGCCAGCACATTTTACCACCACCTCCTTCTTCCAGTTCTAAACACTACATGCGTGCCTCTCCTTCTACAGCACGGCATGAATCCCTCCTACCTGCACCCCAAGGGACAGACGGAGGGTATTGTAGTCAACAAATCGAACGGTCGGGTACGTGTGCGGAGTCAGCAGACTATGCCGATCACATCCCGTCTATCCATTGTTTAATTTTGCTTTGAGGCAGGTCAACGTTGGAGATGGGGTGATCATATCGCTCCTGCCTGGCCTCTACGGTTACACATTACGCGTGAGGGATCGCGAGGCCTCAACAGCAGCTTCGGTCAGCACGGTAATGCGCACCTCGTTTACCTTTGCTTGGCGGCAGACGATTCACCTATTGCTCCTGAAGCAGGGAGGCGATGCAACCGCCAACAAGCGGAAGCTAGAAACAGAAACTGTCACGACAGTTGGCATCGATGATGGAGGTATTGGTGACGGACCGGGTGGACGAGATGAAGTCTCAAAACGACGGCGACTTGATGACCCTCCTGCACCTGCTGACGTTCGTGGGGACGCTGAAACGCTTCTCATTTCCTCCATCAGTGATCAGTATCGAGAGGCCGTATGCATAATTTCATTCCTCCTTTCTCTCCTCGAGGCGGCAAGACTGCTGGCTCACATGCTGCGTCTGGCGGCAGGTGCGGGCCGTGCGGGAGGTGCTTCCCGAAAAGTCGGTGCGCGAGATTATTACCGCTTTGGTCACGTGTCAGCGCAATGTGGAGCAGGCGATCGATCTCCTCCTCGCGTCACCTGCCTCCGCGGCGGACCACTTGCCGCCGCCGCTTCCGCCGGCATCAACTTCGGCCAATTGTGCTGCCCCGACCGCCACCTTGGCAGCGTCGCCAGGCGGCGGGTCAGCGGCCGCACTCCCGCCTACAGCTCCTGTGACTCCCATCAAGTCATCTGCTGTCACCACAGCCAGTGTAAGTCCCTCGGGCGGCTCGTCAACCTCAACGACAGCAACACCGAGTGCCGTCGGATCTCTGGGCAGGGTGAGCGTCGACGCAGACGAAAACATCGCAACGGAACTGCAGAGAGCGCTCGACGCCGCTGCTGAGCAGGAAGCCAAAGCCCGGAGGTGCGTCTGTCTCGGGTTGCTGCACTTTATGCACCAATGGTGACGCCTTTTCGGTGTCGCCTCTCTGCAGAGCCGAGGAAGAGGCCAAGTCGCAGATGGAAATTATTAAGATGCTTATGCTTGAGAAGGAATCCATGGAAACGAAGAGGTACCTCTTTGCGGTTCCCACATTTCCGCTGCGTAGCTTGACTCCACATGATGCAGCAAGGAACTGGCCAACATGCGCATGGAGCTGGATAAGCTCTACCTGCCCGGGGAAAGGTGCACTATGTCCGGTTACATGCACGCAACAACTATGATTCTGACTGGCGTTCTTTGCGTGCATGTCTATCATTAGGGAGGCGCTAGCAGGCACCAAGGTGCAGATCTTCACGTTGAAACCTTCTCGGGGCTTTAGTGACGACGCCTCAGGTAAGTTTCCCCTGGGAGGCGCCGTTTTCTATGCAACGTCCAGCTCACCCTACAATCCTTCAGAGATGCACTATCGAACGGCCGAGAGTCAATTCCACCGGTACGCTCCTCTTGTCCCCACCGCAAGAGCATGAGAGGGGGAAGAAAGGGCTTTCGCTTGACCAAATCTCTCAGGCTGTGCGAAGGCACGACCGGGGTGACGGTGACGCGTGTGGACTATGTCGTGAATCCTCCGCTGGTCAAGAACTTTGAACGAAAGCGGCTAGAGCTTGCAGCCCACGTCGATTGGGAGGACACCAAGCCCATCCTCGCCTTTGTACAAGACGGCCTCCCCCCTTGCTTTCTTTAGTTGGGCCCAGCTGACTGACAATCCGAACGAACCAGCATGGCACGTCAGATGCCAACATTGATAGCATCTGCCGAAACAACTTTGACTTTAGTAAGATTGGTGCGTCCACTGGCAACCTCGGTTTCTATGGCAAGGGCGTCTACTTCTCCGGTAACTCCTCCGTTTACTGTACAAACATGTTGATTCGTGCGCTGACCGTGTGTACTTTCCCGGCTTGTGGTGCGTCTTTGTAGAGTACGCGAGCTACAGCATCCCGTATGTGCGCGGGGGTACCAAGCTTTTGCTGTGCAAGGTCCTGGTTGGGCGCTCGTTCCGGATGCGCGGTGTCGAGACCGGCAAGCCCCAGGTCGAGGGCTACGACTCTCACGTCTCGCCTTGTGGTAGGACACACCCGCATGTGGAGCTTGGCGTGTAGTGTCATAACTGACCCCGCCACTTGTGGGCGAAACGGCCTTGCCAGGCAAAGAGCTCGTGATCTTTGACCCCGACCAGATCCTTCCCACCTACGTCATCCACTACACACACGGACACGCCACCGGCATGTTTGGTCCATCCTACGCAGCTGGCGAGGAGGAGCTCTACGATGAGTACTAGCCCAAAAGGCCAAGAAAGAAAGAAGAAGTCCTGATTGGCCGGCAAGCGAGGGGAAGCGTGTTTTGCCGCTCTGCGGTTTTCGTCTTCATTCTTCTCTGTACAAAAAAGAAGATGGCACAGAGGTCAGTTCTCTTGCTTGCAGTCTTGGTACTGGTCGCTCTGCCGGCGCTGTGCCTGGCATCCAAGGTTATCCCCTCTCGCGAGCACCACCGCGTTGTCACACCCGAGTATGGGCCGGAAAACGTTACCCAACATAGCGGTAAACCACTGCATCTTATTGCATCTTGTGATTGATCCGTTTTTCCAGTCGCATCTAATCCGTTATTTCAGGCTACATTACAATCAATGGCACCTACGCGAATGGTACTCATTTGTTCTTTTGGATGTTCGAGTCCCGGTCAAAGCCGGCTACGGATCCGCTTATCGTGTGGCTTACGGGCGGTACCTCATCTCCTGAGCTCATCCTCTCGATAAAACTCGATGTGAGACTAACGTCGAATCTGCCTTAACAGGTCCTGGCTGTTCTTCCTTGCTGGCACTCTTCACTGTGCGTCCTTCCTCATATGTGCTTGTGAGGGGCTCGCAGCTCATACGCACGCAATGGTAGGAAAACGGTCCCTACACGGTGGCACAGGACCTGTCGCTCAAGCTGAACCCCTACAGCTGGAACTCGTTTGCCAACCTCCTCTACATTGACCAGCCCGTCGGAACCGGTACGGCCTTTACAACGCTTTGGTCACGTCAGCTTTCGCTCACACCTCAGAACCATCATTTCCGTGGCAGGCTTCTCCTACGCGGACAGCCCGCTGGACTACGAGACCAACGAGGACACCATCGCGCAGGACCTCTATGTCTTCATGCAAAACTTCTTCCTCCTCTTCCCGCAGTACAGCAAGCTCCCGTTCTACATCATGGGCGAGTCGGTACCGTTCTTTCTGTTCTTCGCCTCCTGTCTTTTTAACCTCGAGTACTCACGTCAACTTTATGCCACCTCTCGCCCACCAGTACGCAGGCCACTACGGTATGAACCCTTATCGTCTCTCTGTGTGTGTGTTTTCAGGCTTGGGAGGGCGTAAGTGAATGACCAAAGGGCGGTGTCCGCCGGGGTTTGAGTACAGTGCCTGCGTTTGCCTACCGCACGCTGGTGGGCAACCAGAAGAAGGAAGGCCTTTTCCACATCAACCTCAACGGCATCGGCATCGGCAACGGATGGGTCGACCCCTACATCCAATACGCCGCCTACCCCGAGTTTGCGTACTTGAACTCCTCTTCTCCTTGCGTTGTGTGCCGCTCGAATGTAGCCCACTGGCCTGCGTGCAAAGTCTGACCCCTTTCGTCGTGTTTTTGCAGGTACAAGTACCAGCTGATCGGTGAGGCCGAGTATGTCATCGCCAAAGCGTCGGCTGAGGTCTGCCAGAGCCTCATCAATCTGGGCGTTGGCTGGCTCGTGGCCTTTGAGCAGTGCCAGTTGACCATGACCGCCATCATGGCCGCCATGGACATCAACCTCGGCTACGCCGTTAATGTACGCTAAACACTTCATCTCGTTACCTTGTTCCGTTTCTAACATCGTCTCTATTTCAGCCGTACAACTGGAAGGTGCCGTGCGCTGTTGAGCCGCTGTGCTACAGCTTTGATCAAGTGACCCAGCTTTTGAACGTACGTGCTGCCCCCCCCCTCTCTTCTTCTTCCCCTCTTCCTCCTTGTTCGGGCCTGCTGGCTTGAGCCCGCTGTTCTTACATGCGTGGCTGCCCGCACAGGAACCGGCGGTCAAGAAGGCCATCGGCGCGAAGCCCGACCTCAGCTGGACCGACTGCGCCGCGGCGCCTCACCTCGTCCTTCTGTACGTTCTCTCCCTTTGTTCAGAGTACTTGCGTGTTCGCGCATTGACCTCGTAGCCGTAGTGGTGACTGGATAACGAACCTGGACGTGCACATCCCCAACCTGCTGGCCAACAACATTCGCGTCCTTGTCTACTCGGGCATGCTCGGTACGTGCCTAGTGGTGCTTTGAGGGGAAAGGATAAGGATTCACGACCGGGTGGTGGCGCGAACAGACTTTATCTGCAACTACGTGGGTGGCGACATGTGGACGAGCAACCTCAAGTGGCCCGGCCAGGCGGCCTTCAACCGTACTCCCTTCAGCAACTGGACCGTGCAGGGCAAGGTCGCTGGCTTTGCCAAGTCTGCGCAGGGCCTCACCTTCCTCGAGATCGCCGATGCCGGCCATCTCGCGCCCATGGTGCGCTGCTGCGTCAAAAAGAGAAGAGTTCCACGTGCATGTCTAACGCTTGCCTCTTTCGCATCAGGATCAACCGGCGAACACGCTCAACATGGTTCAGCACCTCCTCAGCAACACTCCCTTCGCCTAATTGTGTTATCCCCGCTTGGTGTGGCCACCGTCAACACCAAAACCCTTTAAGCAGTCTTTTCATCCGCCATTTCCCTACAGTTTCCACTCGGAAAAGACGAGTACAAAAGCTTCTCGAGGCCTCTTTTCGTCCTTGTGTTGTTGTAGGAGCACGGTAGAATCTGCAAATGGACGCCTCAGCACGCTCGTTCATCTCCTATCCTGAGACCTCTGAATTCCCGATTCAGAACCTGCCTTATGGGGTCTTCTACCGCAACAGCGATTCGGAGAAGAAGCCCTCAGTTGGTGTTGCAATTGGCGATCAAGTGCTCGATCTCGCCGTCATCGCCAAGGCGGGCCTTTTTGACGGTCCTGCGCTCAAGGATAAGGCAGTCCATGTCTTTACCCAGGTGCCTTTTCTCAAGCTTCGCGTCTGCAAGCTTTTCTTATGAGAGGTCTTTTAAGTTCTTAATTGACTCCCCTGGCTCGTTAGGCCACCTTGAACGAGTTCATGGCTCTGGGCAAGCCCTCTTGGAGTGAAGCTCGCAAGACCATTGCACTCCTGCTGTCGGCCGACGAGCCCCGCCTGCGGGACGACGCCGATCTGCGTGCGGCCGCTCTCGTCTCGCAGAGCGAGGTGACCATGCTGCTGCCGGCTCACATCGGCGATTACACGGACTTCTACTCGTCTCGCGAGCACGCCACCAACGTGGGTATCATGTTCCGCGGCAAAGATAATGCCCTTCAGCCCAACTGGTATCCCGGCTTCTTTGATCCTCTCTTAGATGGCGGGTAAATGCTGACCGACCATGCTAGGCTGCACCTGCCCGTGGGCTACCACGGCCGCTCTTCGTCTGTGATGCCGTCGGGCACGCCCGTGCGTCGCCCCATGGGCCAGACCAAGGGCCCCGATGACGCCGCGCCCAGCTTCACGCCCTGCCGCCTGCTCGACTTTGAGCTCGAGATGGGTCTGTTTGTTGGCCCCGGCAACAACCTGGGTGAGCGCGTGACGATCGACGATGCTGAGAACCATATGTTTGGCGTCGTGCTCCTCAACGATTGGAGTGGTACGTGGGCTCTTGTTTTCTTTCCCTTTTCTTTGGCCTGCTTCCGCGCTCATCATGCGACGTTCTCGTGCAGCTCGCGATATCCAGGCGTGGGAGTACGTGCCTCTGGGCCCGTTCACCGCCAAGGTTCCCTCCCCTCCTTCGTACTTCTCTTTTCGTCAAGCCCAATCACTAATGAGACTATGGCGTACTGCAACACGCAGAACTTCATCACAACGATCTCGCCGTGGGTGGTCACCCTCGAGGCGCTGGAGCCCTTCCGCGTCCAGAGCCCTAAGCAAGAGGAGCCGGCGCCGCTGCCTTACCTCCAGGACGCCGCCTCCAGGGCGGGCTACGATATCCACCTCGAGGTGGGCCTGCAGACGCCCCAAATGACCAAGCCGCAGGTCATCAGCCAGTCCAATTTCAAGTACATGTACTGGACGATGAAGCAGCAGCTGGTTCACCACACCGTCACCGGCTGCAACCTTAGACCGGGAGACCTCCTGGGCTCCGGCACCATCTCTGGGCCCGTATGTTGATCGTCGCTTCCCTTTTCTCCCACTTGACAATGGCTCACCCCTCTCCCTTTTTCTCTGCCTGTATTCTATGTTGGGCGAGACAGACGCCGGACAGCTACGGGTCGCTGCTGGAGATCACATGGCGAGGCTCGAAGCCGCTGACGCTGGAGAGCGGCGAGGAGCGCAAGTTCCTGCTCGATGGCGACACGCTGAGCCTGTCAGGCTACTGTCAGGGCGAGGGGTTCCGCGTGGGCTTTGGGCCCTGTGTGGGCACCATTCAGCCCCACAACTGATCAGGTTGCTCCACCTTGACCCTCAACCGAGGGAACCCACAAAGTTGTCGGCTTGTTGACAGTCCTTGGCCCCGCCGAAGATGAAAATGCTAAACATGTTTCTCTCTGCATTTTCTTTCTGCTCGAAAAGTGCAACCCAATAAGGTCACTCGGATAGTCAATCCGCAACGGAATTGGCCGCATAAGACAATAGGAATTTTTTGTTTAATGTCCACGGGCATTAAAAAAGCGGAACGACCAGATAAAAGACGGCTGCCCCCCCACAGCAAACCATCCACATGCACAGTCAACAGCCTGAATCGATACAAACGGACGTCGTTGTTGTTGGTGGAGGTCCCGTAGGCTGGCTGACAGCTTGCGAGCTTCGCCTTGCCGGCCTAAATGTTATCGTGCTGGAGCGGCGAGAGGCCCGAGTTGCGCAGTCGCGCGCTCTTACCATTCACGGCCGATCTCTCGAAGTGCTTGCTCTCCGAGGGGTGGCTGAGCGCTTCTCCCAACATGGCTTTCCTATCCCTGCCGGCCATTACGGCGCTCTCAACACCCGACTTGACTTCTCCGTGTTCGACACAACATTCCCATACACTCTCTACCTGCCCCAGATCAAGACTGAGGAGCTACTTGAAGAAAGGGCAATGGAATTGGGTGTGATTGTTTATCGCGGTGCGCACGCAACGGGCTTGGAGCAGCGCGAGACAGACGTCCTAGTCACCGCTCTACTCCCTCCGGTGGGCCAGCGCTGCAAAATATCGAGCCGCTACGTTGTAGGTGCTGATGGTGCCCGAAGCTTCGTCCGCAAGGAAGCCGGCATTGAGTTTGATGGACTACCCACCACCCGAACGGCGATGCTGGGTGACGTGGTTCTCGATCCTCCTCCGCCAGCAATGCTGCTGTCCACATGCGGTCCTGCTGGCTGCCTCCTCATGGCGCCTCTCGGTGACGGCGTACATCATCGCGTTGTGCTCTTCGACGCCCTCCGTGGCTCTGCACCCGCGTCGGAAGCTGTCACCCTGGAGGAGCTCTCGGCAGCAGCAACTAGGATCACTGGCCGCGACCTGGGCATGCAGAGCTCTTCCTGGCTGTCGCGCTTCGGCAACGAGAATCGACTTGCATCAACCTACCGCAAGGGGCGAGTGTTGCTGGCTGGTGATGCTGCCCACATCCATCTACCCGCTGGTGGCCAGGGGATGAACGTCGGCCTACAGGACGCTATCAACCTGGGCTGGAAGCTTGCTGCCGTCGTACGGGGTCTGGCTCCAGAGTCCCTGCTGGATAGCTACGACGGCGAGCGAAGGCCTGTGGGATACCAGCTCTGCCAAAACACGCTGGCACAGAGCGCTCTGATGATGGCGCACCAACCCCAGGAGCTTGCCCTACGCGACGTCATGACCGAACTGCTACGCATTCCTGAGGTCAACCGCAAGCTGGCCGACCAGCTCTCGGGCTTTGGGGTCACGTACTCGGAACCGCCATTGCCCGCCCCTCCCGGCTGGACCGTGGCGGCGGACGTCACGGGCCATAGGATCCCTGACATGGAGCTGCTCATCAAAGAGAATGACGAAACAGTTGTCGCTCCCCTCTACACGTTCTTCCATGGCGGCCAGTGGGTCGAGCTCCGCTTCGCGCCGCTGCTGGACGACAAGGGCGAGGAGCAGACCTCTTCGCAGGCCTTCCCGGGCTGGACGCGGCAAGTGGAAGTGGTCGAGCTGCCCACCCGGCACCATCGTCTGGCCCACTACGCCGCTGTGCTTCTTCGTCCTGATGGCTACGGTGCCTACGTACAGCATCGCCCTAACGTGAGCAACGAGGAACTGCGCGTCCACTCTTGCTGAGGCAATCAAGCTTGAAAAAAATGGACCTTGAGACCATAGCTAAATACAACACCTCGAGCGAAAGCAACTTTGGCCACGAGTGAAGGGGAGGGAACGCGCGGGGAGAAAGAGCTCTCAGGCGGCCGATGAGGAGGTCAGGAAGGGCCTCTGGGCTTTGCTTCGCCACTGGAGCGATCCGGCCTCGAGCTGGGTGGCCAGAGAGCCCCAGTAAGTGTGCAGGTAGGCGTGGACCGACGCGAACCGCTGGTGCCGCCCGTGCTGCTCGAACCACTGGTTGCTGTAGTGGAACGCCAGATACATCAGCACGGCGAACGGCAGAACCTTGAGCAGCGTGACGCCCACGCCCTGAAAAAGAGAGAAGAAGAAAAACACGCAACACAGCGTCTGTTAGTGGGGCAAGTGGCGATGGGCGTTTAACGGTCGACGAACCTGATAGAAACCGCCGACACCCTGCTCATCGTAGATGCTCTTGGCGCACTGCAGGATGCCTTGGTCGGCGTACAGGCCGGCCTGCATGCGCACGCACACCGTGTCGAAGGGGTAGGCCAGGAGATTCGCGAGCGTGGCCCGCAGGCACGACTGGATGAAAGCGCTGCGCGGGAAGGGCAGAGCGTGAGACGCAGGCGCGTGAATGATAAAGACGATGACGGAAAAGGAACTCTTCTTACCTCGTCGGGTGTTGGCTCTCATTGACGGGCCCGACGACCGACAACAACAGTCGGTCGGCCAAGTGAAGGCCGGCCTGGTAGGCCACCTGGCCGGGAAGCACGGCCAGCACGCCCGCGTACAGGCCGCCAAGCAGCCCACCTGTGATTTGGCGTCATGGCGGCGTAAGCGTGAGGTGAAGCTTCTTGAAGAAGAGAGAAAGAGAAGGAGAGGGACCGTTGCTGTGGGCCATCTGGTCGATGATGACCGAATAGCGCGCCTGCTCGAGTGGCAGGAGAGCCATTCGCGTCTGAAGCGTGTTGAGAGGGTAGGTTACTGCAACTGCGACGGCCGTAGCCAGCCCACTGGCCACCCACTCGGCCTTGTCGGCCGGCAGGCTGTTGGGAAGCAGCGCCTCCACCGTCTGGCGCGTGGCATGCTGTGGCATGGCGATCATGAGACGTCAAGCGCCATGAAGACAAAGGGCAAGAACGTACATGAGCTGCCGAGAAGGGCAGCGCACGAACGCAGCCGGCAACGTTGCCACTGTCAGCCGTGCACGATCAGACGTTGGTCAGGCCAGGAGCCGCCCCAAGATGGAAGTACCGAAGAAATCCGAGCAGGCCCTCGCGCCACAGATTCTGGGTTTCCACAAACGCGTAGCAGAAGTGGTAGCGCGGGCGACGCACCTGCAGCCGGGTTTTTACCACGTAGAACCCGTTCAATAGAGTTCGCGTCAGAACATCAGCCGAGAAACCAGCCAACGCAGACGGCTCTGCCGGTAGACGCTTCTTGTTGTCGAATGGGATTCCCGCCGTGGAAAGATGCATGCTGCTTCGAATGCGCTCTCGACGAGGCCACTTTAATAATTCTAAAAAGGATGAAAGGAAATGGTGTGGAAATGCCACGCGTCACGACGACACCAAAACTACAGGCGAGCGACACCTGCGCCAAGCAGTCGCTGTGACACTTCGCGGTTGTGTAGCCACAAGCCTTGCCGTGTAGCAAGGCTCGCTTGGCCTGTCAGAACACAACAAATTACAGTCAATTAAATCTCTGCAACAGAGATTGAAAGATGACAACCATGATCAACTTTGCAGCAAAGAAGTCGCGAGAGATGTTGGCCAGCTACCTAACGCCCATTGTGGAAGGCTACGCCAACAAATATCTCAGCAACGTGCCTGATTTACGCCAGCTTTCCCTCTGGGGAGGCGATGTCGTACTGCAAAACATCGCCATTCGCGTGCAAGGTGCCTTCTCATCCCCTCCTGTTGCTCTTCTCCTCGGGTCCCACAGGTCGCGGTGGCCCGACGCTTGTACTTGCCTCACCTTTTCTTCTTTGGGCAGCGCTGGAGGAAGAGTTGAAGCGCATGGCACTACCCATCACCCTTCAGAGCGGCGTCATCCGCGAGCTGCGCGTGCACATCCCTTGGACAGCACTCACATCCGAGTCGGTCGAGGTGCACACCGTTCCTCATTCCACTGCTGCTCATCGCAAGATCTTTAGACAGACGCTCATCGCCACGAGCTCTCTCTAGGTGTGGGTCAACTCCATCGAGATTGTGGCGTCAGGCATAGACCGTGTGCCCACCGACACTGACCCTACACGACCGACCTCGGCGCCCAAGAAAAAGGAAGGCACGTTCGTTCTCTACGGTGAAAAGGAATCACAAAAATGCACCGCGAATGGATAGCTGACCCGACGACTCTCTTAGATGACGAGGAAGAAGAGGAAGGGTGGATAAAGTCGCTCGTGCGCAAGATCAAACACAACATCATCGTCCACGTCACAGACCTCACAGTCACCTACATCGATAGCGATGCTGAGGTGATTGCCTCGGCGTCGTGCAAAGCGATTGACTGCTACCCGACAGACCCTGACTGGCTCAAGGCCTTCCTGGTAATGATCCCCACCAACATCTTATCCCTCATCATTACTAACTTGTCGTTCCTTCGTTGGTGCCGCGGCCAGGACGTGACACCGCAAGCCGATATACGTCGAGCGTGCAAGGTCAACGGCTTCAGGCTGAGCCTGGACGCTCACACGGAGGCCGACACGAGCAGCACATGCTACAGTTCGTTCCCCTATCTTACCAGACTCGCGCTTCTCAAAAAGGCCAAGCGTCCATGCCATGCTCACGCCCATGGGTCACAGAGCCCGTGTTGGAGGACATCGACTTTGATGCCCGCATCTTCTTTGCCCAGCTGGAGCGGAGACGAGCGGAAGGCTATCCACCTTCCAGCCCAGCGGAGAACGGCGCTGAACGGACAGGCGCCGAAGCCAGCGATGAAGACGATGGAAACACCGATGGTGATGTGCGTGTGCGGCAGCAACGGATCGACATTCACACCGACCGGCTACCTGTATATCTCCACCTCGACCAGTACCGCAAGCTGCTGGCCTCGATCGACAACTACAAGAGCCGCGCCGCGGCCGCGAAGCGCACAGCAGACAAGCCTGCACCACCAGCAGGGGAGACCAGTGACAGCTCACAGTCAGCGGCTGCGGTGACGGGGTCCCAGTCAGACGCGCCACAACAAGCACCCGGCAAGGGCTGGTTCTCGTGGGCGTGGGACATCGTGGTTGATGAAGAGTATGTTTCGCCTCGCCCTTCTCGCAGAGCGACTAGCGCTGACAGACCCCTTGATGGGAAAACAGTCCAATTGAAGCGGACAGGGCACGGCTCCGGGCCGGCGCGCCACCAACGGAGACTCGGATCTCGCTGTTTGCCGCCGATGCGACGATCGCGCTGAGCCACGCACCACCACTGCCGCCGGTGCCCCTGCCGCCAGACTCGCCGCCTACAACTGAGCCGGCCAATGACGTTCCATCGAGCGATACCCAACAGCCGGAACCAGCACAAGACGCAAGAGAGGGTGACGAAGAGCCAAGCGAACCGAGTGTGGCACCGCCGCCAGAGCGGCCGAAGATGCTGTTTACCTTTGAGGAATTTGGCTGCTTCGACGTGGAGGCGCTCGGAGTCTCAATGGCGCTCTTCAAGAACTTCGAGTCCAGTACGGGCGGTAACCGGCCTCCCGTGTTCGACATCGCCGCCCGCGGGTTGCGCTACCGCACCAAAGCGAGGCCGCTGGTGAGCTGTCGCGCCGAGGCGGGCGCCGACGCCGACGACTTCTCGCACATGCCGCACTCGCTCTTCTGGGACCGTGAGGCAATGCCAGGTACAGTCTCCTACTTCACTTGTTCGTCGTTAAGCAAACTGTGTTCTCACTTTTCCTCATTCGCTCTTAAGAGCTTGATGAACTGGATATGCGGTCACTTCTCGGCGGAGCCCTCTTTTCGGTCGAGCGCAAGCCACTGGCCAAGCACATTAGGTTCGTCTTCCTTTCCCTTATCTTCTCTCTGGTGCATCGCCTCACCTGCAGTGTCTGTGGGTACAATCTAGTGAGCTCGTGATTGGCATTCCGCACTTCCAGCCGCCCCTTTTCACGCACCTGGAGTTGGCCTTTGCGCCGGGCCTGTCCGTCACCTACGACGAAGAAGCTCTCAAGAGTCTCATCCACTTCTTCGTCCCGCCGTCCCGCCGAAAGGACGGCAGTCTCAACGCGACTCTCGAGGACGGCCCGAGTGACGTGGCGGCGTTTCTGCGCCACCTGTGGCTGAACGCGCCACCGGTCGTGCTGGACATTCAGCTGTCGCGCGCCTTTGGGCTGATTCTTCCTGGCTGTCGGCGAGGCCTTTGCGCTGAGGAGGGCGACGAGACGCCTCTGTCGCCACCGTCCATGACGGTGGCCTGCGATGCGCTTCGCTTCGGCAATGCTGAGTGCTTCCCATCGGTGCAGCACTTTGCAACGCCGCCGACTTTCAACACGGCCGAGATCTACAACGGCTTCCTTCTGCAGGTGGAGGCTCTTACCCTCGCACTCGAGAACGGCCGCCTGGGCGGCGCGCCGGCGCAGCACGTGATCTCGCCGGTCACGGGCCAGTTTCTGTTTAACAAGTCTTTCCTGGGCGACTTTCACGAGCGCCTCACCCAGAATACGTGTACTGCGAAGCAATTCCTCGTCTCCACCTCGACGCCATGCACCGTCAAGGTCACCAGACCGCAGCTCGAGCTGATCGTGCGTTCCTCTTCACTCATCCTCTCGCATTGGATTGGGTTCACAGTCACCATCGTTCTTATTATTCGCTTTCGGCGTCAGAAATTGTTGGTGATGAGCGACGCATCCAGCAACGCCGCGGCGGCGGCCAAGTACAGTCTCACAGCTTTCGACCCTGCTGGTATGACGCGCACCATCGCATTCTTGCGTACCGTGTTGCCTAACGTCCCTTCCGTGGCATGCAGAGCCCAGCCTGGAGGTCTCGCTGGGACCGGCCAACGTGGGCTACTCGATCTACTATGGGACGCCGTCGCTGCCGCCGATGATTCAAGCTCGACTCTCCTTCGTGCACGTCACGGCGTGGGGCTATCCGGTCGTGCCCCGAGGGACGCCCTGCGACTCTCCCATCTTGCTCCTCACCACCGCCCCACAACGGTACGCGCACCATACGCGACATCACTGGACCGGGGCTGACAGCAAAGAAATCACGGAAACAGTGGGGAAGAGGTCAAGGACGCGCTCGACATTTCGTTGCGGCTCCCCGCAAAGATGGCCGCATCGGACGAGGAGCCACAGCGGCACGCCGTAGCCAGTCACCTGCGGCTGCACGCATCGGGCCTGTCCGTGGTCTACAGCCACATCGTCCACGACTGGATCGTCTGGTTCTCTCGCGTGTTCCTTCCCGCCAAGGTCAAGGCCAAGTCTAGTGAGGCTCTGGCTGAGGCCGTGTCCGTCTTAGAAACCGCGCATTGCGTCGCCGACGGCTTGCTCTTGCCCTACTCAGCCCTGCGTCGGACCACGCAGTCGCTCGGTCACAAGGTACGGAGTAATCCATTTCTTGGCTCGAACTTGGCGCGTCCGTGACTCAGGCGATCTATTGGCAGATGGAGCGGTGGCAAGCGATGATGGTCGATGTTGACGTGCACAACGTCCATGCCGCTCTGGTCAACCTGGACGGCGACGAGGCCTCATCGAATGGCTCTGCCGTTCTGTCAGCTCACCTGCCGCAGCTGAGCGTCGTCTCCTCCTCTTCCGATGGACATTCTTCAGCGTGGCGACTGCATCTGCGTGGGCCAGACCTCCACACGGTCGCTGCGCTTGACCCCGTCCTCTTCCCATCTTTTGCTCGCCACTTCCCGTCATCGGCTGCGGCCTCGCTCGTCCCCGCGCACCGCCTCCTCTCCGGCATTGCCCTTGATGGCGCGCTCGTCCTGCACTTTGCCGACAGCGGCGAAGGTGAGGTGACGCCGGCAGGCACCGCGCGTATGTGTCGAATAGAGCTGCAGGCCGAGCTGGGCGGCGGTGAGGCCAAGCTCACGGCAGAGAGCCTCGCCATTTGCCGTAGCCTGACGGCTTCCTTTGGGGATGGCTTCCGGTCCCTGCGGCCGCGGGCGGCTCATTCAACCGATGGTCCCACGCTGGCGCCGCCTCAAGGACCCGTTGAGAGCAAGACTGATGCCAGGGCTGTCGCCGCCGGCGCCGCGACAGGCCTGGATCAGGCGCTTGATGTCTCGGTTCGATCGTTCTCGGTGACACTGCTCACCGGTCCACCGGCCACACACCTGCTCTACCTGGCCGAGTTGCGCGGCGCACATCTGCGCTTCGAGTCCCTCGCGGAGCGCGTCAGGGTACCGAACGCTGTTACCCGCCCCCTCATCATGCAAAGGGGAGCTTTCTCACATGGGTCGCTGGTCCTTTCTTAGGCCGAGGTGGCGCTGGGCTCGCTCGTCTGCGTAAAGCACATCCAGGGACACCCGGGCTCCGTGCATACGTACGATGGAACTTCTTCTTATTCTTTTATCGCATGAAGCTGACGTTTTGGGCTGGGAACCCACAGGCTGGTGTCTCTGCCTCGACACCTGACGAGCATGGCGCCG
Organism: Acanthamoeba lenticulata; assembly: GCA_002179805.1. Lineage (NCBI taxonomy): Eukaryota > Discosea > Longamoebia > Acanthamoebidae > Acanthamoeba > Acanthamoeba lenticulata. Next base: position 40,085 of record NAVB01001152.1, on the reverse strand, counting down.
GACCAGGGCTTCCTTGCGCTTACGTGGGAGGCTCACTGGTCTTTGCAGGAGGGCGGCTGCCTGCGCAGCACCCTGAGCGAAAGCCTGACGGGTCGCGTCGGAGATTCTTCGGTCACTCTTGCGGCCGCCGACATTGCCGCCGTGCTGGCCCTCCTGCGCGATCGCACCGGCACTCGCCCCTCGGCGGGCAGCCCTGACCGCGACCCAGCTCCACCAGGCTTCGGTCGGGGTTATCCGGCTATGCGGCCCGCGTGTCGTGCGCCAGGCAAGCTGGCCCTTCAACTGGACGTGGGCCGGACCGAAGTACTGCTGGTCGGCCAGAGCAGCGCTCACAACGGGCGCGACGATGGCAGGATTCTGTGCGGGTTCGCCGCGCTGGAGCTGCGAACCGAAGAGCCTCAACACGCGCATCATCCGCCAGTGCCAGAACGGGAGGAGACGATTGTGCTGAAGGTCATCGACCTCTCGGTGCTTGACGTCTCGACGTCGTCTTCGCCGTCGGCCGATGACTTCTCGGCGGTGGACTTTGCCATCCCCGTCCTGGCGAGGAGCGTCGTCAGGCTCAACGTCAAGCTGCAGCGCAGGGGCGCCACATGTGCCGGGACGGCAGTCATCGATGGATCTCCGGCCCTTGTATCCGCGGCCACCAACGTCGACGTCATTTTGTCTGCGCAGCCGCCCTGCAATCTGATACTCTCCCAGAGCCAGCTGCGCACACTCTTCAGCGTAGCAAACGCCTCGAAAACGCATTCCCGTGCAGCGATCACCGCCAGGTCCGCCAGAACCAAGCCCTTGTCTGCAACAACAGCATCAGGAGACCTCTCCGTGTTCTTCTCCCTGCCGGAGATCAGCGTGTGCCTGGCCATGAACGATGGTGGAGATGTCGGCGACAACGATGACGGCGACAAAAACAACAAAGAAGAGTACCTGCGCGTGCTGCTCCGGAAAGTGCGAGGCGTGTTTGAACGCCGTGGCGGCCCGGCGACCAGCTCGGCCTATCGCATCTCGCTTGGTCATATCTCGGTCGACCGTGGCAAGGAGGTGCGATCCGTGTCTCCACTTAGCGCCAGCAGCACCATGATAACATTGCCGTGCGCTGTCTGCAGACGAACCGGCAGCTTGACGCGCCCGCGGATCGGCTCCCCGTGTTCGGGCACAGTGCGGCCGCGACGAGCCCGGAGAAACCCCTCGTCACCGTCCATGTCACACGCCACCCGCACCAAGGTGCCACATCTAGCCTCCTGAACCACTCACGCATGCACCTGACATCACCACACAACAAATACCAGCCACTGCAGAGCGAAGGTGGATGGTGGTTGAGTGCCAGCCGCTGTTCGCCCACGTTGACGCGCCGCTTCTGCGCTTCGTGGCGAACCTGATATCGCTGACCAAGGCCAGTGCGCCCGACGGACGCGCCTCTCAGTTTGCTGCCGATGGCGGCAAGCCCCAGCAGCATCACCAAGATCGATCCACGGCCGGGACGGGCGTCAAGCTCTTCCTCACGGGCATCGAGCTCGTGGCCGCCGACGATCTGCGCTCATCGGCCAGCATGCCTGTGCGGGCCGCGCTGCACCAGCTCTTTGTCTCGACTCACATGGACGCCGAGTTGGCCGATCTGCCCGTCAAGCCACCGGCCCACGCGGTGGTCCAGGCCTCACAGCTGTACGAAGTCTCCGTGGTGGGGCTCCAGATTCAGGTCCCGCGCACCAACTCGTATCTACTCCACCCGTGTGACATCCGGGTCTCGATCACCCACCGCCTGCCCGCCATGGTACTGTTGTTGCCTCAAGGCCGCCACCCGCTACCCCTGTCGCTAACCCGGTATGCTGCGATGGAACGGGATGGAATAACCGATGGCAGGGCAAAAAAGTGGCGTTCGACGTCGAGGTGAGCGTGCAGGAGTTCATCGCCAGGTTCGGAAACAGTCACCTCATGGCGCTCGAGCAACTGCGTTCGCTGGCTGCGGCGTTCGATGCGGCAAAGGACCGCCAGCGAAGCCACCCACGGATTGAGTACGATACAGTCGACGTTGACGCCGACGGGGTTCACCACTTGGCCAGTGCACCGCTCAAGTCCGCTGCGTCGACAGCCCACATGTCTGCCATTCCGCACCAGTGGCTGATGATCCACAGCTTTAAGATGGCTTCCGAGCGTAATCGGCGGCCAGGAGCCTACGAGGTCACCTTTTCCGACGACCAGGCGCCCTCGGTACGACTACACCTCTTCCCTCCTCCCACCACGCGCCTGCGGGCAGCTGACCGGCCGATTCGTTGACGTGCGCCGACGACAGAGTTGGATGGCATGGCGCTACGGCGAGGCACGCGCGATACGACATGTGGCCACCTCGCCGCTGCCGCTGACGTCATCACAAATTGGCGAGCACGCCGTCACTCTTCAATGCTCGCTACGCTACTATGACGAAATACGGGGCGAGTATATCGAGCTCGCCACCTTTCCTCTTTTTCATCGGTTGGCCCTCCTCCCCTCAAAGCCGGCTTTTTTTTTTTTCTTTGCTCAACCGGCGTATCGATGCAGGAAGGACGAGCGGACCAAGCTCGTGGAGTGCGTTGCGCTAGAGCGGATCCACCCGGCGCGGGAGTGGCAGGTGTGCGTCGCCAATAGCAGCCAACTTGAGGGGTACGTGACGCACACCTTATCGCCGCGGGCACTGGCTCACACAGCAGCCATTATGCAGGTTCTCGCCCACCATGCTGGGCCTGAGCATCGGGGTGGATGACCTCTGCGACGATGCCTACGAACCCAAGATGTCGCTGTCGGTCTCAGTGTCCAGGGCGCAGTGCTCACTGTTCAACCAGCCCACGCTGGCTCACCGCCAAGAGGACTTCGGCGCCATCCACCTGGAGGATATGCTCCTCCGCCTCGCCCGCTGGAACGACGGCCATGTGGTGCGCCCGCGCAAATGTCCTGTTCCATCATCTCAGGGACTCACAGCCGCGACGCGCAGAGGACCAATCTGCGGGGCAAGAGCTGGGTCGACGCTGTCAACTTCCACGATCTCACGCAGCGCCACCTGATTGAGCCGTTCCGGCTGGCTGTCAATCTGGTCCAGCCGAGCTCAGCCCGGCGGCCTGGTATCTGGTCCGGGCTTGACGACGGGGCTGACGACCCCGGGGTCTTGCTTGTCCACATCCAGACGAGCCCTGTCGAAGTCAACATCTCCCAGTACATACGACCTTTCATACTAACATTTAAATATTTCCATTTATTCTTTTATCTTATCATGTGTGTGCAGGAGCGTTGTCGACACGGCGGTGCGAACGGCCCTGAGTTGGCACGCGTCGCCAAAGCAGTTCCTCGATGTTGCGCTGGCCCGCGGTGGGCCTGTGGTCCTGGCCGATGGCAGCCGTGGCGGCCAGCGGGCGGGCCTCTACGCGTCCTACGTGCTGATCAACGATAGTCAGTGCGACCTGCACTACGGCCAGTACCACACGGAGGAGGAGCTTCTGTTACCGGCTCTCTCGCGCGCGGCCTACTCGTGGCGCACCCACCGCATCAAGCCGGCGCAGCAGCGGCTCAAGTTCTGGGCGGCAGGCGAGACGACAACAACGACGCGGCGCTCGGCCCAAGTCAACATCGACGCCGTGGCGACGCGGACGCTGAGCGTGCCCTGCGGTGAGGGCCGTCCGCCGCTCTTTTTCGTGGTCTCGGTGGCTAACGTGGGCAGCCGGCTCGAGGTCACGCTCCGCGGCGCTCATGAGGTCCGCAACCACTTGCCCTATCCCGTGCAGGCCCGCCTGCGCTATGAACTAGCCTCGGCCGAAGACGACAACAACAGCGCTGTCAACAGACCCTTGCTGCTGGCCGCCAACGGAGGCCTGGGCACATTCGCCCTGCCGTGCTATGGAAGCATGGGCGAGTCGGCTGCCACTGCTGCAGCGGCTCAGCCTTGCATGCTGCTGCGTCCCATCGGCGACAATCAAGCAGCGGTTGTGGAGAAGGATGAGGAATGGGCCTGGTCGACTCCCCTGTCTGTCTCGTTCACGACGCCGGCGAGCGGCCGCACGCGCGGCCAGCAGCCGTCGACGTCGCTGGTGCGAGTGACTCGCAGGCGGCGTGACGACGGTGCCGCTTCGATGACGGCGTTAGAGGCCCAAGGCAAGTGCTTCTGGTTCGTCAAGCGCAGATGCTCGCTGCCGGCTGGCGGCAAGCGGGAAGGCCCCTGGGGCTCGCCAGCCCAACGGACCCATCAGACGACGACGGCGGTGGCGGCGCCGCTGATGCAGCCCACCGTGATCGAGCTACGGCCGCTCTTTGTGCTGCGCAACGACACGGGCTTCGCCATGATGTGCCGCGCGACCTCGCTCCTGCGGTCCATTATGCGCGGCGACGTGGACTACGACCGCGCCAGTGACGACGGCCACGACGATGACAACGACGACGCAGACGAGCTCGGGCCGCTGGCGCCCGGCGCGTCGGTGGCGCTCGACCTGGACCCTCTAGTCCACCCGCAGCTCTCGTTCGGCGTCGCGCGACGTCCGGGCTGTGCCTGGTCGACCCCACCCTACGCGCTCGACATGACCCTCGTGGACGAGATCCGCGAGTGGGAAGAGGTCCTCTACGCCAAGACCGTCAAGGAAACCGGCAGTGATGAGGACGAGGACGAAGAGGAGGAGGAGACGGAGCGGCTGCTGGCGCTGGTCCGCGAGAAGAGTATTGTGCGGGAGGCCCGTGTGCGACAGTATCTGTCCCGTGAGGCCGCCGAGCGTGCAGCAGCTGCCGTGGGCCAGGCCAGGCCGCTCAGCCGGAAGGGCAAGGAGAAGCTCGATGATGATGGCCGTCGCATCGACGAGGGCGGTGTGGCCGAGGTGCCTCTCCGGGTCGTCGCATCACTCGACACTGTTGAATGTCAGAACGGGATGAGCAACGACAGAGCGCGAGAGGGCGGCCTGGTCGGAGGCGATGACCAGGCACCGCTAAGCTCGCCCACGATTCGCCTGTCGGTCTCATTTGCCTTTGAACTCGTCAATGAGACAGCCCAGGCCATCTACTTCCGACGCTACCAGCCTCCGCCCTCGCGCCGCGCATTGGCCTCAAATGCCACAGCCCCGCCAGATGCAAAGCAACCTTCCGGCCGCGCTGGGCTGGCATCTTCCTCCTCGTCCACATCGACGGCTGTAGACGCTTCGCCTGAACCTTCGGCCAGCCTCGTTGAGCCCTCGTCGCCGCATGTGTGCATCTGGCCGCAGCGGCGCGTGGGCTATGACTTTGGCGGCGAGGAGCGCGCCGACAAGGACCAGAAGAAGGGACGCATGGTCCAGATCGGACTGGATGAGGACGAGGCGCGGCCCGGGACCAAGATCGCCTGGTCCTCCGCGTTTGCGCTGGACGAACCACAGACCAAGGTCGTCTCCGTGCTCTTCCCCTCGTCCCGCCTGTTCAGCCAATACCTTTTGTCCATCGTGCCGCCGGCCGGCCTGACAGACGTCGCCGCTACAGCAGCGGCATCGGCCGCCGCCAAGTCCAAGCCCAAGCCTAAGCCAGCAGTACCAGCGCTGGCCCACACCACGCAAGTCGTCATTCGCTCGCGCTTCCGCTTCGTCAATCGCACGTCGCTGCCACTGGTGATCAAATACCAGCGGCCGAGTCCTCCAGCGCCCGTATCCCGCGTGGTGTCGCCGCCGGCAACGCCCACGCACGCCAGCGGCGAGGTGGACACCGTCTCGCCGCCTATGTCGCCCGCGCACGAGCTGCACGCTCGGCTGGGCGCGATCGCCGCGCTCGAGCCGCCGGCAAGCGTCGCACCAGGCCGGGCTCTGTTGCTCAACGGCTTCCACGTGACCGACACCGCCCCCAACCCCACCAACGCCGCGCAGCAGCAACCCGCGCCGCTGCTGAGCGTGCATGTGTCGGTGGCCGACGGTAACGACGCGCAGCGCCACTGGGGCTGGTCGGCCGCTTGCGCGCTGACGCCCGACCGGACCCAGGCCCACCTCGTGGTGCCCGCTGCACGGTCGCACAAGGGCGATGATGCGGACTTGGACGCGGACGTGAACGCGGCGCCGCCTGTGCTGCTGACTTACTCGGTGGTGAGCCGCGCCGATGGAGTGACGACGCTAGTGGCCTGGCGCGACCCGTTCCCGCCCTTCCGGCTGGTCAACCGCTGCTCGTTCGCCGTCCACTGCGCGCAATACCACGATGACCGTCGCCGCATGGAGCGGGCCCGCTGCGTCGTCCCCGCCGGCGAGAGCGCCGAGTACGTGTGGACCTGGACCGAGCCCGCCCCCGCGCGCCGCCACGAAAAGAACGAAGCGAAGGAAAACGAAAACGAAAATGAAGGTGAAAGCGACGACGCTCAGGCCAGTGAGGAGGCCGACGAGGCCGAGCGCAGCCGACGGCGGCGGAACGAGGAACAGATCGACCTCCTGGGCCCGAAGGCGTGGAGCCTCAACCGGCTTTGCGTGCGCACGCGAGACACGGTCTGGTCCCGCGAGTTCCCCATCGACCGCGCTCGCAGCGAGCCCACGACGCTGGTCCTCCCCCTGGCACCAGCACAACAGCAGAAGGACGACCTCGACCGCCGGGTGGACGTGCGGGTCGAACCCTGCGGCCCGACCTTTGTCGTCTATCTCTCGGAGCCGAGCCACACCAACAACAATGTTGACGACGACCAAAGCAAGGTAAAGCGCGAGGCCAAGCCGAGGCTTCGTGGGGTCAAGGTGGAGGTGAATGCGCCGCTCGTGTCGCTCTCCTTCCTCGGGACGCCCGAGGCCGACGTGTCCGCGGATGAGTGGAGCGCGGCAGCGGGCGCGCCCGTGGTGATGATGCCGGCCTCTCCAGCCTACCACACGCTGGTGGAGACTGTCAACACGTCGCTTGATGATGTCCGACTCGTCTTTGCCAGCACGAGTCGTACCGCCGCCGCTGGCGCAGGGCTGCCAACGCTAGAGGCCACCCGCCGACAGTCTGTCGAGCTGTCGATCTCGTCCTTCCAGATTGACAACCACCTGCCCTTCTTCGACTTCCCCGTCGTGGCACTCTCCAACAATAATCAAAGCACGACGGGAGCGGCGGAGGCGGCGGCCATCAGCTGCAAGCTCGACCGCGCGTTCTACCCGGTGGTCGTGGACCATCACCACGCGAAGGAGGATGAAGGCACGAAGGCGGGCGGCAGGTGGTGGATGGAGGACCTCTCCCTCCGGTTCGGCAAGACGATCATCCTCAACGTGGAAGATGCCTTTGTGCAGCACGTCGTCGTCGCCCTTCGCGCGCTGGTCGCCCGCTCGCTCCAGCTCCAGGACCGCCGTCGTTTGCCAACCGACGACGCGCAAAGCGTCATCAACCTCAACGCCACCACCGACATCGCCGACATCGAAGCGGGCGTGGGCGAGGAGGTCGAGGCGCAGGCGATGGCGCTGCCGTTCTTTGTGCGGAGGCTGTTCATCAGCCGGCTGAACATGGAGCTGACGCTGCACGCGCGGGTGGCGCTGGCGCTCGGGCTGGCCCACACGCCACTGTCCTTTGACGAGGTGCTCGTCTCGGGCCTCGCCTGCGCGCCGCGGCGGCTGCTGGAGGCCATCGCCGCGCGCTACGTGGCCGACTCGCTCTTCCACACGCCCGCCGTGCTGGGCTCGCTCGAGCTGCTGGGCAACCCGACCGTGCTGGTCAACAGCCTCGCCACGGGCGTCTACGACTTTGTGGCCCTCCCGGCCGCCGGTGCGCGCGAGGCCGGCGTGCTGGGCTTCATGGCCGGCCTCGGCCGCGGTCTCTCCTCGCTCGTCCTCCACGTCTCTGAGGGCACCCTTACCTCCGTTGCCGACCTCTCCTCGAGCCTCGCCCGCAACGTCGACCACCTCTCTCTCGACTCGGACTACGTCCGCTACAACAAGATGCGCCTCCGCAACGCCCCCGACCAGGTCCACACCGGCTTTGCCCGCGGCCTCCAGGGCTTTGGCGAGGGGTACGCCGGCGCTCTTTGTCCCTTTTAGACTTGGCGCCTGTTCTGACATGCCCGCGGGCGCGCGCAGAGTGATCGACGGGGCGATGGGACTAGTGGCCCACCCGATCGCCGGCCTGTCCGACGGTGGGCTGACGGGGGCGGTGCGGGGCCTCGGGATGGGCGTGCTGGGCGCCATCTCGAAGCCGCTGTCAGGCGCCGTGGGCCTGCTCGCCCACACCTCGCAGGGCGCGCTGGGCTCGGCCGGCCTCGGGCGCTACCGGCTGCACCAGAGGCACGCCATGCCCAAGGCCCTGGAGCCGGCTGCCAACGCGCGCATGAAGTTCGTGGTCAAGATCTTTGGCGAGCGCCGGCAACGCGCACTCTACAGCCAAGGCCAGGACGAGGACATCGACGACGATGAACGGTTTATTCACGCCATGGACGCGACGCTGGTGAACGGCGAGCACGGTAGTCAGCTGTCAGCCAGCCTCGTTCTGTCCGACCGCCACCTCTACATCGTCGTGCACGATGCCATCCGGCATGTGGCGCCGCTGCCCCACGTGATCGATGTGCGTGAGCGCACCACGCCGGACGACCGGCGCCTCCTCGCCCTCTCGCTCCGGCGACAGGTGACGGTACCGGCCGATGACGACAGTGATGGTGTCTCGACAGAGCCTGCCGGGACGATCGACCTGACGTTCATTCTGCCCAAGCGCGCTGCCAAGAGCGCATTCCTCATTCAGCTGGGCCACTTGCTGCGGCGAGAGTAGAAGAACTAAGATGAAGTATGGTTTTTGTTGTTGAGTCAATACATGTTGCTTGTTGTCATGAGCTAGCTCACTTACGGCCTTGGCTTTGGGAGCGCCCTTCCTCCGTCTCGACCTTCTTCTGTGGTCGCTTGCCAGGCCTCTTCTTGCCGCCTGCGGGCTTTCCACAGGAGGAATCGATCATGGAGTGGTCTTCGCTGGAGCTGATGCCCGCCTTCGGCGAGTTGGGCATTTTTGCCTTGGGTTCGTCCAGCCATCGGTTGAGCACCCGGCATAGCTTGTTCTTGTCGAAGGGCTTGGGCATCCAGTCGTCCATCCCGGCGTCGATGCACCGCTGCTTATAATCAGCGGTGGCCGAGGCCGTGATCGCCACGACGGGCATGTGCGCGAGCTCGCCCGCACGCAGCGCTAGCGTGCGCTCCCGCTCCCGTATCACGCGCGTCGCGCGGAAGCCGTCCATCACCGGCATCTGGCAGTCCATCAGGACCAGGTCGAATTGCTCCTTCTTCAACGCGCTCAGGCACTCCTCTCCGTTGTCGGCCAGTCTGGCGCAGCAGCCGAGCGATTGAAGCATGCGCAGCCCGACCTTTTGATTGATCTTGTTGTCCTCCACGAACAAGATCTTCTTGTTCGCCAGCGCCTCTGCGCCGCCGAACCGCCCCTCATCATCAGTAACCACCGACAGATTCAATCATGTGGCACGCGCAGCGTTGTTCACGCACCAGAGGGCTCGCAATTTCCTTTGCCTTCCTGCTCAAAGAAGCTCCCCATGTCGATCGAGTGGATCGAGAGGTTGACGGTGAACCAGAACCGGGTTCCTTTCCCCAGCGAAGACTCGCAGTGGATCTGGGCGCCCATGGACTCACAGATGCGCTGGCTCAGCGCCAGCCCCAGGCCCGAGCCTCCGTAGCGGCGTGCGATCGACGCATCGCCCTGAGTGAAGTTCTGCGGCACCGGTGTTGCGTGCACGAGGCCTGGTGAGAAAGACGTCCATCACACACCATACGCACACCACACGCGCACCTCGAACAGGGTATTGAGCTGGTCCTTGGGGATACCGGTCCCGTTGTCCTCGACTTCGGTCAGGATCTCCTCGCCGTCGTCGCGCAGGCGGACGTGGATGCGGCCGCCCTCGTCGGTGAACTTGATGGCGTTGGAAACGAGGTTGAACAGCACCTGCCGGAAGCGGAGCGGGTCGCCGAGCCTGGTCGGGTGGTCCATGCGGACCTCCTTCTCCAGGCGGACCCTCTTCTGCTCGGCCTGCGTGCAGAAGATCTTCATGACGGCGTCGACCTCGTCCATGGGCCGGAAGGGGATGGACTCGAGCGACAGCTTCTTGGCCTCGATCTTGCCGATGTCGAGCACGTTGTTGACCAGCTCGAGCATGTGCTCGCCGCAGATCTTGATGGCCTCCAAGCTCTCCCTGACGGCTTCCTGCAGCGAGTGCGAGTCCAGCAGCAAGGCCGACGACGCGATGATCCCATGAAGCGGCGTCCGGAGCTCTGCAGTTCGGAGTTTGGAGAAAGAACGAAAACGACGAATTAAGCGGGATTTCAAAGAACGAAAACGAACGCTGGCCGTAGATCGCAGGCGCACCGTGGCTGATGTTGAGCAAGATGCCCGTCTTGGCTTGGGTGGCTTCCTGCAGCTCCTCGTTGAGTTTCTCGCGGCGCCTGAGCTTGACGATGCCCTTGCTACGCGAGGTCTCGTGCACGAAGGCCGTGAGGCCGACGATGAGATAGGTCATGAGCATCACGAACCACTTGTGGGTCCACGGCAGCAACTGGAGTTCATCCGCGTTGGGCTTGATCACGTAGTTGGAGAGCGGGAAGAACAGCGTGAGCTGCGCAATGATGAACAGCAGCCCGTAGAGTCCAGCCCGGCTGCCGCGGATGTAGAACAGCAAGATGGGCACGTAGCTGCCGGCAGGAAGCGACAGGTGCAGCGTCAGGTCATGTGCCCGGTGCAGCTTCCGCGGTTGCTAGTATGTTAACGGAGAAGGAGGAGGAGAGACGTACAGAAGCCACATCATGTACTCACCAACGGCTCCGTAGTTGAAGCAGACGGCCAGGGTGCCGAGGTCGACGTCGAGGGCAAAGAGGGCGCCGATGGCAAACATGCGGTGGGTACGGTGGAAGAGGTAGAGGAGAGAGCCTTGAGTGATGAAGAGGACGATGGCGAGTGTTCGCATGAAGGTGAAGAAGTTGCCCTCGTACACGAGCCCCGACGAGATGAGGAATAGATTGTACAGCATGAAAAGCATCATTGTGAGCGCGAGCAGGGCGGCCTTGCGCCGCGTCTCCTCGTCGCGGGAAGATGTGAAGTAAGGGCCCACGTAGGCCGGCAGTCCGTCGAATATGAACGTGCCCAGTGCGTCGTTGTGGTCTTCCAGTTCTGACATTTGTGTCCTCTACACCTTCACGAGCCTCTTTCCTGTGTTCGAGCGGGGGTGCAGTGCAGCAGAGCTGAGACCCTTGAAAATGTTCACAGGGGCGCCTTTGTGCAGTGCAGTCGGTTGTTGTGCGGGAGTAATGGCGTATGTAAAGCACCAGAGAAGCGCGCACGCTTGAACACAGCCGTAGCCAAGCGTGAGGTTGCAGAAGCACGGCGTGCCAGATGGCCTCGGGTCCAGCCTATTGAATCTGCGCTTTTTGAGGGAGATCTCGAGTTGCGGTGTCTACGCGGATTTCACCACAGAACTCGCGGTCGCCCGGCCATCAGAACGCAGAGAAGCCGATGGCACAGCCACCGCAATCCATACACAGGGAGAGATCCCGCCAGGCCAGACGACCCTGACACATAGCGTTGGGTGGACTCATATTGATCCTCTCTTCTATTTAAATAACCGAAACCAGCCGGAGCGTGACCATCCACACGTACACATACATCACCACCACCACCGCCACTGCAACAACAACCACCACCACCAAAGGGGGAAGGGGCAAGCCGCCCTCTTGGGGGGGGGTTGGGTTCACAAAACAAAAGGAACGCCGCCCCTAGAAGCCGTTCATCTTGAGGGAATCGCCCAAGAAGACGATCGAGATGGCCTGCTCCAGCTTGGAAGTCGACGATGCCTTGGCGATGAACGGATGCTGCAGGTTCACGACGCAATGCCGGTGATGTGAGGAGCCGCAGGACGGGCGAGGGACGAGGGGGAAGATGGGCGGCACCTTGAGCAGCTGGTCGGCCGAGGGCCGCTTGTCCGGGTCCATGGTGAAGCACTGGGCCAGGAAGTCGTGGAACTCGGGAGACCACTTCTTCGGGTGCTTGAGCGGCGGCGCGCCCTTGGTCGCGATGTTGAACAGGACCTTGAGCGAGGGCAGCCCATGGTACGGCGGGTGCTGCTGCGCCATCTCCATGGCCAGCGCGCCTGCAAGAGAGCACGTGATTGCCCCCGTGAACGTCAGTCAATCCGTCTTTGGGCCAGGCCAGGTGGAGAATCACGCACCGACGGACCACAGGTCGGCGCTGCAGTTGTAGCGCTGCGGGATTCAAGGAAGGGTCAGATGGCCATGAAAGGATTTGGAGGGAAGCAGGGGAAGAGGGGGAAGGAGGACCTCTCGCTTGATGACTTCGGGAGCCATCCAGTAGCGCGACCCGACCATGCCGGCCTTGAACGCGTCGCCGTCGCGAATCTCGGCGCAAAGCCCCAGATCGGCTGGCGTGGTTGAGGTGGTGGTTCATGTGGATGGCAGCACGTGAGCTCAAACACACATGGTGGGCGCCATGATCCTCGGAACGGCGTTCTATAGGTACATGTTCCGTACCAACTTTGACGGCTCCGTTCATGTTGAGCAGGATGTTGTCAGCCTTGATGTCCCGATGCACTCGGTTTTGCTTATGGAGGTAATGCAATCCGCACAGGACCTGTGAGAAGCCGTGTCGACAGACGACGTCACAGATGAGCCACCGAGGCAACTGAGGCCGTCAAAAAGAAAAAGAAAAAAGGGAAAATGCCTTGTGGAGGACGTAGGCGATCTGGCCTTCGTTGAGGTCCACGCCCTCGATGAGCGAGTGCAGCGACCCGCCATCGCAGTACTCCATCACCATCTGCAGCACCAGCGGGTGAGATGATCAACGTGCCTAAAGACCAGGGGAGGTGGGGCTCTCGGACGCACCCACACACGATCCTGCAGAAAACAAAAAGAAAATTGGTAAAGAAAGTCAATAAAACAAAAGAAAAAAAGCAGTCACCAATCCCGACCAAGGGACAACGAGAAGCACTATTATCAGAAGAGGAGCTGGTCCTACCTTGTAGAGATAAGAACGCAGGTAGTTGACGATGTTGGCGTGGTTGCATGACCGCAATATGTCCAGCTCATTGCACATCTGTGCTCCGGCCTCGCTGTAAGTCTTCTTGAGAATCTTGATCGCCACCTGATTCGCCCCACGTGTTATCACGTGCGTTAGGCCCAACGTGTCGGTCCTTCCCAAACCCCAAGCCCAAGCTTCCCCACAGAAGAAAAGGGCAGAAGGGAACGTACCACTTGGTTGGAGGCCTTGTCCTTGGCGGTGAACACGTCACCGAACCCTCTGCACGACGAACGCGCAGGCGTGAGCTGAGCAAGTGCGACGGGCGAGGAGGAAGGGGAAGGACGTTTGGACAGATACCCGCGTCCGATCTTCTGTCGGGAGGAGAAGAGAGGCGCCGGATTCTCCAACAGGAACAGGTCCTCGCGCACCGGGTGCGACGGGCGAGGAGGCGCCGACGACGACGAGACACCGCCCTCGCCCGTCCCGGACCCGGTCGAGCCCTCTTTGTCCTGCTGCTTCCCCTGCTGCCGGCCCCTGATGAGCCCCGCCCGCGAGTCAGGCAACACACTCACAAGCGGACGAAAGGGGGAGGGGGAGGCTCGCACAGAGGAGAGCTGGCGGCAGGCTGGGCGGCCGCCGTCCGCAGTAGCCCCGACGCCGAGAAGCGCTTCTTGCTGGGCGCCGCCTCGGTCGCAGCGACTGCGGGCTTGGCGCCCGGGGCGGCCCGCGTCTCGGCCAAGTCCAGAAGGGCGGCCGAGGGCGACGGCATCGACGACGGCCGGAAGACCGAGAAGGAGTACGTGCGCGGACGAGGCGTGAAGTCGGCGGACGTCATGCTCTCGGCCTCGGCGTCCTCCAGTTCCTTGATCGTCGTCGAGCTGGGGCGTTGCGCCGCCCGCTTGCTGCTCTTCTTGTGCTTGCGAGGCGCCTTCTTGGGCGCCGGAGCCACGGGCTCCTCTTCTGCTTTGCTCGTGGCTGGAATGACATCGACGGCGGGCGCTGCGGCAGCCGACTCGGCGGGCCCAGACTCGACGGCAGCTGCCGTCTTGGCGGCATCGCCGTCATCCCCACGGGGTTGGCCTCCAGCCTTGCTCCTGTTCTGTCGCCCGATCGTCTCCTTCTTCTTCTTTTTCTTCTTTTTCTTTTTCTTTTCCTTGTTGTTGTTGCTGTCGTCAGTGCGCTCTGGCGTTGCTGTTGTTGGCGCGTCCTCGATCGTTTTCGTCTCTGACTCTCCCGAGTCGGGCACGGCCTTTGCTTCGGCTTCCGCAACAGGCGCCACCGAGGCGAGTGGAGCGTCGCCTGCTTCACTCTTCTTCGACTCCTCCCCTGCCTTGTTTGTTGGCGGTTCATCGGCCCCGTGTCTTCGAGATCGCCGTCGCTCTCGAATCAGCGCCTGCAGGCCACCGACACAAATATAAAGAAAAATTGAGTGCCGCGTTGGGACACGAGAAGGAGCAGAGAGAAGGTGCCTTGATGTCGGCGGTGAGCTCCGGACTGTGTTTGAGTTCAAAGTAGAGACATGACAACAAGACCTCAAAGTACTCTTCCGCGTCCGCTGGCAGAATGCCGCTGCTGCGCACCATCACGCGACACTCCTCCGGCAAACTCTGCGCGAGGGTTCATGGTGAATTGAGGACCTTTCTCTCCCCTAGAGCCCTTCCCCAAGAGGGAACCACCAGTTCGCGAAACGAATAAAAAATGAAGCGAAGGAAGAGGGGGGGGACGAACGGCTAAAAGGGACAACAGTCTGTACTCCTCTAGCGGAGGCATCAGCACTTCTGGCCCCCGCTTGGAGGAGCCCTTGCTCACCCCAAGCTTGCGCAGGAACCGAGACATGTTCGCGGCCGCGTGCTTTCTCCTTTGGGGCCGGCTCTTCTCTTTTGCCTTAGGTACCGTAATTTCGCGTCTGTACGCCGAGTGGCTCGTGCCAAACGAAACTTGTTTCCCTTGGCCTTTCCCTTCACGCCCCATTTTTCCCGACGAACCACAACGTTCAAAGCGAGAATGACAAACTGTGAAGGGTCGCCTCAAGGGAAAGAACGAAAACAAGAGCGAAGCGTGGTCTTAGTGTGTTGTTGATTAAATAGTTGTACAAGTGCCTAGAAGCAACGGAAGATGCGACGGAAGAAGCCCGGCTTGCGTTGGCGACCTTGCGCTGCGTCGCCCTGGCCGCCGGTCTTGCGACCACCAGAGAGCTCGTCCATCTCGTCACCGCTGTTGTTGCCTTCCGAGCCGGGGTCGACCCAGTCCTCGGGCGGCTTGTTCGAGGTCGGGTTGCCGTCCTTGACCACCACCCGCCGCGCGCCGGTGAACAGGTAGTCCATGTCCACCACCCACCGGCCCTTGGGCGCCGGCCTGCCCGACTCGTCCTCCGAAGGCACGATGACCGGCCCAAGCCCGAAGAAGCTGCGGCGGGGCGCCTTGGGGGCCGCTGAGGCTGCAGCCGCGTCCAGCGAGGACGCCGAGTCTACGCCGTGCCCACTGGCCTCGGCGTCGTCAAGCCGATGCCGGTTGGAGCGTCCTGTCGTGGCCGCATATTCATCCGCGATGTGAGTCTTCATGAAGGAGAGACAAGGAACAAGATAGGGCGGAGGCGTACGGCGAAGGAGCGCTGCGGCCAGGATGAGGAGGGCAAGAAGGGTGAGGCCGATGCAAGCGCCGATCAGCGGAAGACCGATAACAAGGAACCAGAACAGCGCTCCGTGGTCATCGCTTTCGTCAAACTGCACGATGTTGGTCTGCGTGACGGCCTGGTCCCCAGTCGTCGCCGTGTACACGACGGCCACCTTATATTCTGTTGTTGTTGTTGTTGTTAGGTTCGCCTCCACAGTGTGAGTCACGGCGGTCTGGCCCCAGTGCTTCGTGTAGGCTCATGAGAAGAAGAAGAAGAAGAAGAAGACGCACCGACAGGGTAGAGGTCGGCGATGTCGTTGGTGAGGGCGGTCGAGTTGGTGCGAGCAAACTCGACGAAGGGGTCCGCCGTGTCGCTCGAGTTGCGGCGGTACCACACGTACTGGACGGGCTGCACGACGCCACTGTAGCTCACGTTGAGGTGAGCCAGGCCGCCGTCCTCCCGGCCGACCAGCGTGGCCGCGTAGGCGGCGTCTGACGTGAGACCGATCTCGTAGGGGTTGTAGACCAGCTCCGACACCCGCGAGGCGTCGGCGTCGGACGTGAGGGCCAGGTCGGCGCCCGAGTTTGAGATGACCGTGCGGTTGCCCGAGCCAGCCCGCTTGGACGCCGAGGAGAGCAGCGTGGGCGCGCCCTCGAACCGGATGCTTACAGACACCGTGAAGAACTCGCCCGGGGCGAGGGTCGCGCCGGTGCGGATGACCACGCGCGAGCCACCGGGGATCACGCTCGAGTCCGGGGCCGAGCTAGACTCGTACGCGAGGCCTTCCTTGACCAGCCACGTGTCGGCCGGCAGGAGCAGCACGACGTCGGTGTTGAAGGCGGTGTCGCTGCCGCTGTTGGTGGCCGTCACGTTGACCTTGGCCATGCCGCTGTTGGACTGGTACAGCTGCTGGTTGTACACGACGAGGCCTTCGGGCGTCACGATGCTGCCCGAGTACGAGATGTCCACCCACGGGCCCGATGCGCGCACGTAGAGCGGGTTGCTCGTCTGCGCTTGTTTCTGTTGTCGAGTTCGACCAATCATCAGCATTCCAACAAAACAAGAGATAAGATGAACAAATCGGATGAAACGCACCTGCTTGCCAACGTCGTCCTGGAAGACGGCGAGGGTGCCGTAGGAAGCCACGTTCCAGCCATAGGGAAGCTGCGGGGCCACCGTCCGAACGAGGAGGCGCAGCCGGGCGAGGTCGGGGCCTGCGGGCCGCGGGAACGGGAACCGGGAGCCGAACACCGTCAGGGCATAGGTTACCTGCGCGTGTGGCCACACACACATGCACACGGCCTGTTCAGCGGCGAGTTTATCTTCGTCACGCAAGAGAGGGTGAGAAGGCGTACCGTCGTCTGCGTGCCCGAGGTGGAGACCGTGAAGGGGACCGCCGTGTGGCCAGAGGTCGTGAGTCCCTGCCAGAAGGCGTCGATGGCCGCTTCACGGTTGTCCTGTTCCGCGGCCACAAGAGCCAACTGATCAACGTCTGTATCATTGACCTCGAACACACCCGCGACCTGTCGAGCATGGAATGAGTGAGTTAGGGGGTTGGGGGAAACGGGAGTAATTGAACGCAAGCGCCACCTTAAAGTCCGAGTTGATGGTGTGCGTAAACTTCAGGTTGTGCGCGAAGCCGCTGGTCCAGAACACCTGGTCGGGCCACTGCGACTCGGCCGACAGCGGAACGCCAAACTTGATGGACGGGACCGACAAGGTGTAGTCATGAATGCCCTGTGCTCCCGCGCCAGCCGCGCCAGTCAGTGACTGCAGCGGCGAGATGAGGGAAGGTGGGGCCTACGGTGGGATCCGAGGGGCCGGGCAGCTTGTCAAAGTACTGCGGCAAGAGGGTGACATTGAGGGCGACCAGCTTGCCGCGCAGGGACTGGGGGATGTTGGCGGCCACGGTGAGCTGGTAGTAGTAGTCGCCCTTGAAGCCATCGCGGATGGTGGCCACGTTGATGGACTGGAAGTCAAACTGCAGGGGCGCTGTGTCGATGTTGTGGTTGGAGGGCTTGATCGACACGTAGGGCTTGTACTCTTCAGGAATCTGTAGAATGTCATTGATACGTGTTCACATCAGCCAGGCTTAACACCATAAACCGAAAGGTCACGGAAACGAACCTGAACTTGAAGGAAGTTGAAGGCGAGAGGCTCCTGGATGGCGTGCTTGTAGCGCGTGAGGAGGTCGTTGGCGCTGATCGGGGCCGAGCCCTTGTACTCAAAGTCGATGGCCCCAGCCAGGAGGTTCCAATCAAAGCCGGCATTGTTGGCAAACGTCACTCGCACAAACGTCGTCGTGCCGGGCGAGACGACGGCGTCGGTGCCCTTGTAGCCGCCCACGTAGATCATCACCTGCGCGTCGCCATAGCCGTGGCTATTGTAATAGATGGACGACGTCCAGGCGCGATCGACCTCGTCCGGGTCGGTCAGGTCGACCAGCTGGAGGACGGTCGCATTGAAGGTGGCCACCGAGGTCGGGTACACGGCGTGGGCTACCTCGAGGTCGGTCCTCGTGGCCAGCACGGTCGACACCGGGTTGTCCACGTCGGCAAACGCGTTGGGCCCCAGCGACGGGTTCCAGTAGGTGAACCTGCCGCCGTCGACCACGGGCGTGACGCCCTCGCGGTGGACGCCGTCGAGCGGCTGCAGCGCGTAGAGCACGTTGACGTCCTCCTTGGCCCCGGCGCGCAGGTTGGCCGCAAAGTAGAGCCAGTCGCGCGCCGTCTCGGTGGGAACGTAATTGTTGAACTGCGAGATGTTGGCCGGCGAGTAGCCCGGCGACGAGCACGAGTAGCTCGTGAGCCGCGGGTCGTTGGCCGTGAGGCTCGGGTCGACCGGGACGATGTTGTTCAACACGACGTTGGTCAGGTAGGCGTGGCGCGTGTTGGACGGGTTGATCTGCACGCGCTTCCGGTTGAACTCGCACACGTAGATGTTGGACTTGGCCGCGGCGGCCCTGCCCGGCGGGTTGGCGATGTCGTCCAGGTCGATCCACGTCGAGATGAGCTCCTGGGCGCCCACCGATACGCTCTGCACCTTGCCCTGGCCGGCCACCAGCGTATCGTCCTTGTTCTGCAGCTGATCACTCCACCAGCCCCTGTCGCGCCATCCCAGGCACCGAACAAGCACCACAAGATCAGCTTCGCTGCTGGCTGTTGGCACCAAGCTAATGGCCAGTACGAGGAAGACGCACCGCTTGCCCGCGAAGTTGGGGTGGGTTTGGTTGCTCGAGTACGAGACCGCGTAGCCCAAGCCCTGCCGTCACGCCACGTGAGACTCGGGTGGGAAACGCCGATAAGAGGGAGGCGGGGAGGCACCTTGGGGATGGGGAAGGCGATGAGGTTGAAGGGCTTGGGATTGCTCGAATCGACATTGGGCAGCGGATTGTCGAGATGCCACGGGTAGCCCTTGCCGAAGCTCGAGTCCCAGTAGTCCGTGTGGGTAAAGTCCCACATGTCCTCCAGGATGTACCCGGCGGGCCAGTGGTCCGCCACCTGCTGCAGGTAGTTCCAGCCGCTCCCGGTGGGCGACGTCACCGACGACGGCCGCGCGCCCAGCTTTGCCAGGCCCGCCGTCAGATTCTTGCACTCGTTGAGTCTGTTACCCGCGACGACCTCGCCAAAGTGAGCAATCACATAGGCCGAGAGAAGGACGAAGGAGGGCAACGCGTACGGCTTGGACTCGGAGCAGACCTGCACGTCGGCGATGCTCTGGCGCTGGGCCGCGGAGAGGGCCTGGCCGGCCAGGATGACGGTGCCTTGCTGGAGACAGCCGCCGTAGCTCGAGTTGTGGCCGTAGTTGATCCACTGGTTCGTGGAGGCCCGGTCGGTGACGGGCGTGACGGTGGTGTCGCCATAGACCACCGACGCGTAGGACTTGCCCAGCTGGAGGACTTGATTGGCCGCGCAGTCGGTGAGCTCGAACCACTTCTCGTAGTTGTTCAGTAGCTTGACCTGCGCCCGCACGACGAGCGGCTCGTCCGACTGCCACTGGAGCGCCCGCGCGCCCGTCGCCGGGTCGAGCATCTCGTAGGTGGTCGTCATCTGGAAGTTGCGCAGCGGCGCCGGAATCGGGGCGGCGTCGACAAAGGTCGAGCGCACGGGCTGCACCCATCGCCTGTCCCAGATGTCGGACCACTCGATGCGGGACGTCTCTCCGGCCAACGGGATCATCTGCCCTGAGCCAGTTGTCTGCCGATTCCAATATCAAAACAATTTAAATAAGCATTTTTTTCTAATAATTGCAAATAAAATGTTAAACGTGTACCAAATACTCGCGGAAGGGAATGGAGGAAATGCCGAGGCTGGCAATCAGCGAGAAGCCACCGCTGACGGTGACCAGGCCAGGGTCACCGTAGTCCGGGTGAATCTCGGCGCTGCCCCACACGGTCTGGTGGGCGCGCAGCTCCTGGAAGTACATCCCATTGCGCGCTGTGCAGGTCGTCAGCTGACCAACTTTTGTGGGCGGAATGGGGAGTGACTTGGTTCCGTACTGAAGGGTTCGAAGGACTCGTAGGGCTGGACGAAGCTCTCATTGCCGGCGGCGCCGCGCTGCAGCTTGTACTCCAGGCGCAGGGCCGGCAGCGAGAACGCCATCATGCTCGTGAACAACACTTGGCTTGCGCTCTGCTCTCGCCACGTCAACAAGCGTCAGGGCTGATGGCGTGAGCGCAAACAAGCGAGAAGGCGATGAGTACCGGCGTCTGGGCGCGGTAGGACTCGTGAGGGGCAGGGACGGAGAAGTCGTAGATGAGCTCCTGAAGGGCAAAGGTGGTCGTGAGCGGGGACGAGGGCGAGCCCCGCAGGCGCTCGAGCGTGACGGTCATCTGGCTGCTCTTGCCATAGGCCTCGTTGGGCATGTTGCCCCGCTTGAAGTAGGTCTTGATCACCCGGTTGGTCGCGTCGTAGCTCGTCGACGTGATCGCCACCTGATCGGCGCCGTAGTTGATGTAGCCGTTCCCCACGGGATCGTCAGCGGTGTTCCACGAGACGCCGCTCGGCAGCGTGAACGTGAAATACCCGCCTGCGCGCCTCGACTTGTAAGCAACGGTTGCCGCCTGATGTCAGAAGGGGAGGGCGGGTCGCACCCTTGCGGGTCGTGTTCGGGTTTAGCTCGAATGTGGCATGCCAGACGGGCACGATGCGCACGTCCTTGTACTCTCCGAAGCGGCTCCCGCCGGCGGTCTTGGGCGAGTAGTACCACTCGGTCTGCAGGGTGACGCTGCTGTCCTTGACAAAGTCCATCACGTCGTCGCCCGACGTGATCCTGTGGCAGCGCGGCGACGATCCAGGTCAGATACCAACACGTATGGGCTTCAAGGGAAGAATGCGGGTCGAGACGCACGAGTTGTCGGTGAAGGGCACGATGTAGTGGACCTTGCGAATGGGGCCCGAGCCGGTGGGGAGCGAAGTGAGGTCCACCAGCGACGCGCGCCGGTCGCAGTCCAGGAGGAGCTCGTTCTGCCACTCGGCGCCCCGGTATCCCCGCGGGAAGGCCGGAGGATTGGCGCCCGGGTCGCGCCCAAAGTGGCCCTCGGCCAGCTTACTCGCCGTCGTCGCGCCCTGCACATGCCGCCACCATCATCACGATCAGCCAAGGCAGCACAGCACGCTGGTTAGGGCAAGGACGTACGCAGGTGTTGGCGCTGGCCTGGTATTGATCGAGCGAGAAGGTGCTGGACGAAGTGAGGCCCTGCGGCAAGGGCAGGCCCTCGCGCGTCTTGTAGAAGTAGACGTCAGAGCGGGCGAAGGAGATGCTGTGCCGCAGCGCCGTGCGGGCCGCGTTGAGCTGGTCCAGACTCGGCGCGCCGGACGGCCACGAGGCCGACACGTTGTAGGAGGCAAAGGCCTTGGGGTCGGACAGCTCGAGGAAGGCCAGCATGCGCGGCACGCCGAGGCCGTAGAACGAGTCGGCGTCGGAGAAGAGCACCTGCTGGGTCACGAACTGGGTCGTGGCGGGCGCCGTGCTGGCGTATCCCGCGTTGGCGATGTCGCTCACGTTGCCCGTCACGGAGGGCAGGCTGCCAAACAGGCCCGGGTCGCGCGCCAGCCGAGAGTTTTTGACCGGGATGTCCCAGTCGGCGGCCAGGAGGTCGCCGCGTTGGAGCAGCAGCGCATAGTCCAGGTAGTCCTTGTCCCGCGGGTTCAGCGTGACGAACGGGTACGAGTAGTTGTCCACCTTGTTGATCGACTTATCGTAGTACAGCCAGTCGAACGTGGCCAGTGTCGCCACCGCGGCTTGGTTGTCCATGTCGACGAGGGGCGAGATGAGAGGCACGTAGCTGATGAAGGTCACATCGAGCGCCTGCGTGTTGGCCTTGTTCTCGGCCGTCAGCACATTGTCCACGTAGATGCCCGAGCCGCTGACTGTCAGCGAACATGTCCATCAGTCCCTCAAGAAAAACAAATTATGAAAATAGAAAACAATAAATAAGAAAATAAGAGAATAAAAATGCAAGCGTACGTGGGTAGAAGCCCAGAGGGTCGGCGTTCATGTCTGAGCGGATCAAGGCGGCCTCGTAGGCATCGACGGTGATGGGGCCCCAGTCCACGAATACCGGAAGGTCGGCCCGAGAAGCCACGGTGTAGTTGACCTGCGGATAAACCAGCGGGATGCCGGTGCCCCTCTGCGTGATGGAGACGTCGGCGATGAACAACTTGACGGTGGTCGACACTGTGCCAAAGGCCGCCAGTGTGTGGCCAGAGGGCGAGCAGTCGAGATAGATGGAGCTATTGAGCGCGGAGCCGGGGGCCGTGCGCTGGGTGTTGGACACCACCGAGCATCCGCTGGGCAACGCCTCCACCTGCGTAAAATCAGACGAGCTTCGGCATCAGTCCAACAAACTACAAACTAATCTTTTGTTTGGTTAAAAAATCATATTTTTCTATTTTAAAAAAAACCTATTAATTAAAAAAATCTTGATGTGGCATGCGTACCGTAAGTCCGGCACCGACCCAGACGAGGTAGGTTACGTTGTTGAGGGACTGATCAAAGATGTTTTTGAGGTCAAGCTGGACGGAGAGGGCCAGCTGCTCGTACGCCGGGATGACGGTCATGCCGGACACGATCGCGGCGTCGATGACGATGGGCTCGCTCATGGCCAGGAACAGCGCGTCAAAGAACCAGCCAAACGAGGCCTCCTCGAGCACCGGGTTGCCCAGGTGGAGCACCAGCTGGCCTCGGCCCACGGCCTGCCAGAGGACGTGCGGGTAGAACCCGGCCGGATCGGCGTCGCTCACGGCACCGGCGCCGTTCTTGATGCGCACCGTAGAGCCGTCCCACTGGGAGACCACGGTGAAGCCGTCGACGTTGGCCGCCAAGGGCGCCGATTGCAGCGACGCGATGGACGACGAGCCATTGGCTGCTGTGGGCGAGAAGCACAACGTGCGCTGAGCCCAAGCGGCCTCTGGGTTCGCCGCGACTTCGCCGCCGCAGCCCGAGACAGCGGCCGAGAGCTTGCCGGGTTGGGAAACGAGCGTGTTGCTGGTGTCCAGAGTACCGGCCGCGACAAGGCCCAGGGTCTGCAGCAGCAAGGCGCCCTTGCCAGAGCTAAAGATCAGACCTCCCTGCTCGAGATAGGCCTGGAGCTGCGCTCGTCCGTCGGTGCCGAGCAGCGCGGCGATGGCGGCGTCGGCGCCGGCGTAGACGTCCGGCACGACAAGGGCACCGAACCGCGGGTAGCCGTCAGCTAGCAGCAAGCGGCCGGACTTGATGTCGGTCTCATCGACGTAGACGACGCTCGTGGCCTCGTGGCTCGGATTGGCGGCGATGTAGGCCCAGTAGTCGGCGGAGCGCCAGCACTGGGCGTACTTGGTGTTGATGTAGTTGTACAAGGGCGCGCAGTAGTCGTAAGATTCGTACGTGAGCGGCCGCAACATGCCATTGTACTGGCCTTCGATGGTCAGGATGGCGATGCTGAGCCCAGTCCAACCACCCCACACCACGTCATATTAGTGGATCATCCCATCACAGACACCACAAACAATTACGCGGTGCTCCCGGTACGGGAGCCAAGAAAGGACCACGCACTTGATGTCATAGAGGGCCTTGGCGGCGGCCAAGTTGATGGAGGAGTCGTCGGCGATGGCCGAGAAGGCGTTGCTGAAACCGTCGGTGGTGGTCGAGATCAGGGCGCCCTGGTCAAACTGGATCCCGCCTGACGTGGAAAATGCCTGCGGGTACAGCACGAAGCGAGACTTGCCGGTGTGCAGGTTGGAGAAGGCGAAGCGGTAGGCCGCAGCCCTCTTCAGGGCCGAGTCTTGCCGCTGGTCAAAGGGGATGTAGACCGGCTTCTCTAAGTTGCTGCTCGTGGCGCGTCCAGCCTGCCCAGTCTCTCGCTCGTCGACTTGTTCAGGCTGCTCAGCCGCTCCGACGGCCGCGTGGTAGAAGTGACTGGGCACTTCCTCGGCCGATACGGCATCCCTACTTGACGCCGAGGCCAGGGCGACCAGAAGAAGTAGAAGCATGGAGAGGCCTTCCCACGAGACCACGAAGCTGCGGCTCGAGGGAGTCATGGAAGGCGGGGCAGCAGTGAACGTGTTGTGGCGATAAGGGAGAATGAACAAAAGCGAGCCTACTGAGCATAAGAGGATCGCCAAAGATCCCTCCGAGTGGTTGCACGGGCGGAAGAATTAATTGGATCCCAGCCTCGGCCCAATCAGGAGGCAGAGGGGTACCAATCAGCAGACAGCGAGCCTACCAACCACCGCCCGCCTCGCATCTACTGGCTCGCTGGAGCGGTGTTTCCCCATTTGTGCGCACACCAGTGTAATGGGGATCTCTATTTACAGTCGCTCGCGTATGAGGGTATGGCGCAGCGTGCGAGGTCACACAACTATAGAGACTTGACCTAGTTGGCGAGCTTGGCGCGACGCATGCCGGTACGCTTGCCCATGGTGGCCGCCTTGGCCTTGGAAGGCGCGTTCTCCTTGTCCACCGAGTCCTCCAGATACTGCATCATCAGGAGCAAGTGAGTTGCAACTGGAGTTGGGACAAAGAGAAAGTGTGGTGATGGGGACGCACGAGGGGCGAGTCCTCGAGCTTCTTCTTGAGCCGCTTCTCGGGGGTGAAGCACTCCCGGAAGAAGTTGCCCGCGTTCTTTGTCTTCTGCCTCAGCGTGCCACCACGCGACTTGTGCTTGGCGCTGCTGCTCTGGAGCTCTTCCTCCTCGCTTGAGGCCGCGATCTCCTCCTCGCTCACGCTCTCGTCGCTCTTCTGCTTCTTGAGCACGGGCGCCTTGGTGCCCTTCTTCGCGACGGCCTTTTTCACGGTCTTGGTCCCCCGCTTGGCGGGCTGCTTCTTTGTCTTCTTCGTCCCGCTTTCCTCCTCGTCGTCGTAGTCATCCTCGTCGTGCTCCTCCTCCGACATGAGGTCAACCTCGTCATCTGAGTCCATCGCCGGTCGCTTCTTTTGCTGCTGCTCACGCTTGCGCTTGATCGTCTTGGACTCGTAGGGGCTGTCATGCGAGGCCGCAGCCTTCTTCGAGGCCACGGCACGCTTGCTCGGCGCATGGTCATCATCGTCCGAGAGGCTTTCGTCGCAGTCGAGAGCAGCAGCCTTGGACGACGGGGCGACGTCCTCCTTGGGCGGCGTGATCACAATCTTAGGGATGGGCGACGACCGCGAGGGCGTGAACGGGGTTCCGACCCCTCCGGTAGCCACAACGCGCTTCTTTGCCTCCGCCAGCTCCGCTTTGCACGCCTCCTGAGGGAACAAGAATCACCGACGGCCGACAAAAAAATGAGCCATCAACCCAGCTGAACGACAGGCACAAAGTTAAAGGGAGTAAAAGCAAGGGTGGCGTACTAGCTCACGTCGGTATCTCTCGGCGTCCATGAGTTGCACCTGGAGCGACTTGATGGTCTTGTCCTTGGCCGCAAGCGTTTGTTCAAGCTGCAGAGAAAGAAGAAAACCGACGTTGAGTAAGCATCAGCGGTGGAGGTTAAAGAAAGACCTCTCCGCACCTCCTTGGACTGGCGCTTCCAGTGGTCGGCGTCGAGCTGGGCGGCCAATTCTTCGAGCGGAGTCTTGCCAGGTTGCTGCTGCTGAGACGGCTGCGGAGGCGACTGGAACTGGATAAACTGGCTGAGGATCTCGATCTTCTTCTCGTACTTCTCCTCGGCAAAAGCGCGAGCGCGCACCACGCTTTCGCGATGCATAATCTCCATTTCCTGCAGTCGCCGGGCCATCACCGAAGTGCACTCCTCGCGCACTTCCATCTCCTTGTTGGCCAACTCAATATCCTTCTCATAGAGTCGCTGTTGCATCTCCTCGAGTCGGCGCGTCAACTCATCGATCGTCCCGCGAGCCTCGGCGCCCATTTCGGCACCAGGGGCAGGGCCGAGCAGTCGCGCTACGGCGGGAGTAGCGGGGACGCGTCCGGCTCGTTTCATGTTCGTGCTGACCTCCTTGGCCGTGTTGGCAAAGTCGAGGACGGGAAGTGTCTCATCAAAGTCCTCTTCGGCGGGGCTGATGTTGATGATCATCCGGCCCTTGGCTTGGCCGATGAAGAAGTCGCGCACGGCCTGGGTCAGCTTCGACTCGCGATAGGGGATCACCTGCAGCCGATTTGTTTACATGAGTATCGTGGACTGTGGCACGTACCCAAGAAAGGCATCTGAGGGAATACTGTACAGTATTGGTGGCGCCGCGCTGGATGGCCAGGACGGCATCAATGCACTTGCGGAACGTCATGAGGGCGCCGTTGATGTGTCCGGCCTCCTTGAGGCGGGCGCCGGTGTTCTGCGTGCGCTTAGCGCGCTCAGAGCCAGCAAGATCGACGATGCAGAACTGCACCACCTTGGTGCAGTTGGGCGCCTTGTTCCTGACCATCTCAAGCGTAAAGC
Organism: Acanthamoeba lenticulata; assembly: GCA_002179805.1. Taxonomy (NCBI): domain Eukaryota; phylum Discosea; order Longamoebia; family Acanthamoebidae; genus Acanthamoeba; species Acanthamoeba lenticulata. The sequence continues at coordinate 13,703 of NAVB01001152.1, read as the reverse complement.
CGGGGTTGATCTTGACGAGCTTGATGGTGAACAGCGAGTGCGAGCGCGACGAGTCGACGTTGAGCTGAGTGGAGGCCACTTGTCTGTTCTTGAGGCCCTGCTCGAACAGATTGATGGCACCCTCCATAGATGTGATTGGTGCCTCCGCCACGCCGGAGAAGTAGGTGCCCTTGTCGTTGGGCGCCTCCTTGAGGCGCAGTTTCTCCCTCTGGTTGAGGAGGTCGAAGAAATGCTCGCCATAGACCTCGACGAAGCTGGCTAGGAGGAACATTTGCTTGTTCTTCATTTGAGGCCCGACTTGGTCGAGAATCTGCTTCACCACCCGCGGAAGGATACCAGGTTCCTCTTCCTTGCCGTAAATCGTGTACGTTTTGCCTACATCAACCCGATTACCAGATTGTGAACAAAAAAAACAACCATTTTCACCAAAGCGCAGCGAACGCACCCGCATTAGAGTTGCCGTAGGCGAAGAGGAAGCAGTTGCGGTCAGCATCCAAAAATTCAGAGACCATAGGCTGAGCCACGCGCTCAAACAGCTTCTCCTGCTTCGTTTCTTCCGTGAAGACTTCGTTGAAGGAAAAGGTCGTTTGTTCCGCTCGATCCTGCACGACCACCAACACTTAGCAGGGGCACAGCCTTGGTAGGGCAAAATGCTTAGGGCCAACCTTGGTGGGTACGACAATTGAGGTGGGCGTGGCGTCGATTATCATGGATTTCTGACCCTCCGACACAGGACGCACTCGAAGGAAGACATCAATCAACTCCTTGTGGTCTCCCATTTCGTATTTCTTTGGCCGTTTCATGGGTGTGTAGCTGGCGCGCAGTGGCGTCATTGTTGATGTGCGTGAAGAAGGTGCAGGTGATGGTGGTACTGCTGGACCGGGAGTTGCTTCTTCATGTCGTGCCCGCTTGGATCGAATCATGTTTAGTGCCTTTGGCCTCTTCCAGTGCTGAATCGTGCGTTTTGGCTGTGTGTCGATCAAAAGCGTTTCCCTGTTTGCCAACACCGTGTTCGCGCCAAAATGGCTGACCGCTTGACCGTTACAATTTTTCATTTCTTTTTGGGTTGGTGTCCATTAAAACATATTTGTGGCACAGAGAAAAAGAGTTTGCCCCAGGTGAGCCTCGAACTCACGACCTCTGCGTTATAAGCACAGCGCTCTACCAACTAAGCTACTGGGGCTTTACTACTCATTTGTTCACAGACTGGCCATCGCATAGTTAAGGCCAGGTGCCACACCTCCGTCTTTTTTTTTTTTCGCGTGCAGGCTGAATACAAGTGGACACACAAGATGGAGGCAGCGGAACCTTCTTGTACGGCGTGTACCACAGCCGCTTGTTAACGGTTGAGCCTCACCGTGCACCGCGTGGCAGGGATCTCTTCCTCGTTCTGGCTGGTTGTGGTAGGGTGCTTGTGGGGTTGCACAAACCCGCTCATAAAGCGGGGTAGTCAAGGCCTCGCCGAACTGCCCAAGCGCTCCCACCCAGTGGCGCAGTTCATTGCCGAAACTGTCTTTCTCTTCACCAGATGGCAAGTACGTGTACCGTGACGCACTGAATGAGCCACAAATAACAGCAACCTGTGGTGGATACAGTATCTAGTACCGTTTCTTCTCAATATGTGCGGCTCCGTGGTCTTCTTCTGGTCTCTAGGCAATGCTGGTACTTACGAAAGGACGAAAGAACTCGACCTCCTGATTGTCGCTAAATTGCGCTCCATTGGCAGAGATCTCGCTTGTGGTGCCGATCACCAATTCCCTCACGTTTCTTTTCACCACTGCTACGAGCCAGCTAATGGGAGAAACGCGTGGCATTAATCGCTGTACGGCTTCTTCGCTCGTTTCTGGACTTTCTTCATTCTTTTACGTTACGCTCACTTATTCACTGTTGAGTGCAGCCACATTAGTGGGAATGGCTCTTGTCCTCGTGGGAGTGTCCATCTGTGTCTCCAGCAAGCCCAATTGAGGAGCCTCATCTTCTGCCGGAGAGTAACGAGTGGCTCGTTATTCTTTCTTTATTTATTTCCTCGCGCACACGGAGTTGAGTGCCAGAAGGAATGTGTTGCCGGTCGGAGCTAAATTAATATGATATTGCTCCGTAGCATAGCGGCCAACTAGGACACCTGCAGGCGCGTTCTGCAGACCACCAACGCTCCCTTCCTCGGCGGGTGACTTTGTTGAGCATTGTCTCTCCTCCTGCAGTAAGCACCGCAACACGCACCATAACGAAGAGGCCTTCACTCCACACGCCCTTCGTTAGTCATCTCGAGAGCACCACCACATACCTACACACATCATGTTTGCTCCCTCGCACTTTCATTCGCACTACTTTGACGACGGCTGCTTCGACGACTCCATCGACCCGGACGTCAAGGTCGACCTGCAGCATGTCGAGTTCAAGGGCCTCCGCCTGGCCCCCCTGCCCGCCGGCGTCGAACCCATGTCTCTTGACGAGGAGCAATACGAAGCTGATTTGGTTGCCGACGCAGATTACTACAATGGCAACGAATTCGTGGATGACTTCATGTTGGCCGGCGCCGGCTCGGTCGTCCTAGGCGCCAGCGCCAGCCACATTGACGTTCTGCCCAACGAGGTCTTTGTCCTCATCTTCTCCTACTTGAACTCCAACGAGCTCCTCACTGTGGCCTCCACCTGCCACCGCTGGCGTTACCTTGCCGACGGTACAGCGCACCGTCCCGCAGGCCCCCCTCTTCTTGCTTCTCCCTCTTTTTCGCATTCCCTCGAGCCATTTGCGCTAACGGGTCAACCAACCTCATCACAGAGGAGACTCTGTGGAAGCAGGAAGTGGTCCGCGGATGCCGTTCGCTGACCAAGGCCCATAACCTCCTCAAACACTACACCCCGCTCCTGGCTAGTTCGCTCTCCTCCGCTTCCTCGTCGCTTTCGTTCTTTTTCCGTTCTTCGTTCTTTTGTTGACTTGTTGGCAATTCCTGTTTAACAGCATCAAGCAAAGAAGCCGACCGCGAACGGGCCACAGGGCTCTCTCGCTGGAAGTCAGTATGGTTGGCCCAAAAGAAGACCAAGTGCGTTACCATCCACCACACGTGAGACCCATTCAAATCGGCGCTTCCTCATAAATGCTAACGTTATTGATGACGATGATCCTTTCAGGAGCAACTGGAGCAAGGCCGCTTTCCGCCGGCGTATGCTGTCGAAGAAGCACACGGCGGCCATTTTCTGTCTGGCCTTCGACGATGAACACATCATCACGGGCAGCAGTGACCACAGCGTCCAGGTGTGGGACAGCAACTCGGGCGCACCCCTCCACTCCATGCTCGGCCACCAGTACGCCGTCTGGAACCTCAAGGTTGGTGACCTCCTCCTCCGTCGTTCATGACATGAAGTGGCGTTCATTGTAGATTTTTTTTGTTATTGTTGTTATTAATTTGATTATCATTATAAATAAAAGCTTTCTTTTCTTTTCTTTATGTCAAGTACTGAAAACTGATTTGTTTTGCTTTGAACGCACAGCTGATGGGCAAGCGCGCCATCTCGGCCTCCTACGATGGCACCCTGCGCCTGTGGGACGTCACTACCGGCGAGAACCTCAACACCCTCCGCGGCCACGTCTCGTACGCTTCCTCCCCTCTCTCTCGGCCGGGCTCTTAGTCGCGCTCGCCTCCTGACTCGGCGCCGCGCGTGCCATTGGCACAGGGCCATTTGGGGCCTGGACTCCCTCAACAACAAGATCGTGAGCAGCTCCACCGACACCTTCATCCGCCGTACGTGCCTGCTCATCCCCGCTCCTTGCGACCTCCGATCGATCGATGAGGATCCCATCCTGACCTGATCCGTCGTGATGATGTGCCATCGGCTAGTGTGGGACATGGAGACGGGCGAGTGCGAGCGCCGCATCGCGGCGTGCCAGGACACGATCTGGTGCAGCCAGTTCCTCGACCAGAACACGGTCATCACCGGCGGCGCCGACATCCGAGTGTGGGACCTGCGCGTGGCCGGCGACGCCGAGGGCCAGTGCACGCCCGTGAGCCAGTTCTCGGGCCACAAGGACGCCATCCGGTGCCTGCAGGCCGACTCGCGGTTCGTCGTGAGCGGATCCTACGACAGCACGGCGGGCGTGTGGGACCTCGTCGCCGGCCGGCGCCTGTGGGAGCTGGGCGGCCACACCGACTCCATCACCACCCTCCAGTACAACACCAACGGCATGCTCATCACCTCCTCCTTCGACCAGTCCTTCCGAGGTATGTGTCGCGTTCCTCTTGCTCCTTGCTGCCCAAGGTGATGCTGATGCTGACGATGGCGGTGGTGGTTATGATGATGATGATGATGATTGCAGTATGGGACATCAACGAGGGCCGGCAGGTGACGATGTGGAGCAAGGTCGAAGAGGACCAGGGCCTCATCGAGCTGCAGCGCGGTGACGCGTCCGAGGTTGTTGAGGACAAGGGCGGCAAGGTCTACGCCCTTCGCTTCGACGACCACCGACTGGTACGCCCTTCCCTCTCTTCGCCTTCACCGCAAAAGGCCTGTTCCTAACGGTTGTCGTTCCTTTCTTTCCTCGTCTGCTCGCACAGATCACTGGTCGGGAAGACTGCCGCCTGCGCATTGACGACTTCTCCGCCCGTTCGCTGTACTAAAAAAAACCTGAACATGTTGTTGCATCGCCCGCTCCCGATGGGGGAGAAAGAGAGGATGGATTTCGATCAAGCACTGACTCTAGTAACATGCTTGTTTTGTTGCATAATTGCTTCTTCTTTGCTTGATCCCACTGCACATTCTGCGCCATGATATTGAATAATCTGATTTTATTTACATCTGTTTGGTGCGTGCGGGTTTAGTGCTGCCTGCGGGCCTTCTTCTCCTCACGCGCTTGTCGCCTCTTCTCCTTCAGCGCGGCCTTGAGCTCATCCTTGCTCCATTCACCCAGCTGCTTTGTTGTAGCGGCCTTGCTCTGAGCCTCCGCCTCGGCGGCGCCGAACTTGCCCGCGTTGAGGCGGCGAGTCCACTGGATGAGGGCCTCGAGCAGGGCCTTCACATTGTCGCGCGTGCCCTCGTCGACCAGGTCACCAGCGTCGTTGGTGATCTGCTTGCCGCCCCACAGGTTGACGTTGACCTCGGGCTTGTTGACGAAGTGCCAGTTGAGGTAGACGCCCACCTGGCGCAGGTGGTACTGCGCGCGGCTCGTGCCCATGCCGCCGCCAGCGCCCATGATCGCCACAGGCTTGTCGGACGTGGGGAACGACGAGTAGGTGGCGTCGTCCGGTCGCGAAGCCCAGTCGAGCGCGTTCTTGAGGGTGCCGGGAATGGAGTAGTTGTACTCGGGCGTGGCGATGAGCAGGGCATCGGCCGAGCGGATGGCCTCGCGCCACTGCTTGACCGGTCCAGTGAAGCCCTGCTCGGTCTCGAGGTCGGTGTCGTAGAGCGGAAGCTGGCCGATGAGGTCCGTCACGATCTCAACCTCGACGTCGTTAGCGTGCAGGGACTGAGCCAGCTGCTTGGCGGCACGGATGAGGCCTGCGTTGGCTGAGGCGTCGCGGAGCGAACCGGAGAAGGCGACAATCTTGATGGTGCTCATTGTGTTGGCGAAGATGTTGCTGTCGTTGTGTTTGTTGTGGTAAGTGTAGACGGCAAAGTTGCCTTTTGTACTCTTGTCTTTTCGGCCCGGGCTCGCCGATCGCGAAGCAGGCGTATGCGGTCGCCGACCATCCCGCCAATCGGGGGCTGCAATTTTTTGGGTTTTTTTTGGGTTTTTTTACCATTATATTTTTTCCTCGAGAAAAAATCATTTCAGAAAGCTTTTTGAGCGGCACAGATGATCGCAGCTCAGGGAGCGCCCTCACCAGTGAGAAGGGAGAGTGGGTGAATGATACCGCCACCAGCAACATAGGCGAACCACTGTTGGGGTTCGCGGCCGCGCAGGCGCAGCCCGCTCTCGGGTGCCACCTCGGCAGCATGCGCCCACACAGCCCCTACGGACTCGTAATCAGGGATCGACTTGGGCAGCTGCTTCTCGTCCCGCGGCCGTCCATAGAAGATCACCCGCATTCGCACATACGGATCTCCTTTGCGTGCGCGCCACGGGGCATGTCAGCGTGCGCGCCGCCTCTCGAAGGGGAGAGGAATGCATCGTGGGACGCACTGCGTGAGCTGGCGTGGGGCGACCACTCCCACCGCAGGATGCCGGTGATCTCGACGTCGATGCCCGCCTCCTCCTTGGTCTCGCGTATGGCGGCCGTGGTCAGATCCTCGCCTGTGCATGCGCACGGCGACAAGGGCGTCAGCCAAGCAGGCCCACACATACATCATATGGGGCGATCCTCAGGAAGGGGCCAGCCTACCGGGATCGACGCGGCCGCCGGGCAGCCAGAAGCCCGAGTTGCAGAATTCCTGCACGAGGAGGAACCGGCCGTCGGACTGGCGCTGGCACACGACCAGCGCGAACGCGTAGATGCCTATGACGTTTGTTGCCCGTCAGCCCAAAGGTAGTCGTTAACCAGAGGGAGGCGAGCGCACTTGTTTCGGGGAAGTTCTCGGTATGAGCGCCCGGCGGGGCGTGCGTGTTGAACAGATGCACCGGGAAGCGGTCGTGCAGCCGCCTGCACCGCCTCAAGTTCAGAAGTTGGCATGAGCCCTCTTTCATGCACGGTGGGGAGCGGAGGAGGAAGACTCGACCTTTTGGACTTGCCTGACTTCTTGGACTTCTTGGCCGGGCAGAGCGGGCACTCGGTCGGGGTGTTGGGCTCGTTGACGTGGTAGAGCGGGTGGTGTTCCCACAGGTGGTGCGGCGTCAGGCCATCCATCCCGCACGAAGGGCACTCGTACTGGGCGTCGGGATCCGAGGCCGCTTGGCGATGCCTGGGCGACGCACGAGAAACGTTGAGCATGAAGCCCCAAGAAGTGGAGAAGGGATCGCCAGCAGGGTGTGCATACCGCGCGATCTTGGCGAGCACGGCGAGCAGATCCGAGGGCGAGGCCGTCACCATGTTCGCGCCCTCGTTGAAGCACTCGAGCCGAGTCTGCGCCGACTGACAGGCCGTCCAGCTCAACAGAGCCACGAAGGTGCGTTTATCGGTACGCCGGACGGTCTTGACCAGGGGCAGTCCCCTACACCGCCCCACTTCGTTGGCCCAGCGGCGGAGGGGAAGAAAGGAGAAGGGTATGCACATACTGGTCTGAAGAGTCAGGCATGGACCCCAGTTTGGTCACCACCACGTCGAAGGGGGCTTGTTGCTGCACGGCCTCCTGGGCGGTAGCCAGGGAGGGCGTGAGCGCCACCTGGAAGCCTGCCGACGCGAAGGCTTTGGCTTGGGACTGGGCGTCACCGACCGCCATAAAGAGCAGCCTGGGCTTGTGGGTTCCTCCTTCCACCCCGTACGTCACCAGCCCAGCCTGTTGTTCCATCTTTGCGATGACCTCGTGTTGTCTTTTGTTTATTTTTTTATTTTATTTTATTTTTTCCATTTCCGTTCCTTCTTGTGCTGTTGTTCGGCGAACTGTTTCGTTCAGGAACGGTTCGTGAATGGCCCACGTTTTATCGAGGGGCGCAGTTCTTCTTCGCACAAGATGAGCCGATCGAGGAACAGCCGACGCGGAACAAGACCACGGAGAGGATGCCCCTGTTGCGCCATGTGGAGCTGTTCGGGAGGAACAGAGATGTGGCACCGGGCGCGGGCTGCTCGCCGAAGTCAACTGTCTACCATCACCGCGGCCGTGCAAATTGAGAGCGCTTGGGTACGGCTGAGGGACGTGAACAAGACGGGCAGCAAGAATCGGTGGATGAGCGATTTTTGACACAACGCAGGCAGTGTACAGTGTAAATAAACCAACAAGAACACCTCCGTGAGGAGTGATGTGCATTATTCGAACGTGCGCGTTGGCCTATGCTCCGAGCAACGCCAGCCCGGAGGCCAACTCGCTGGCCTCGGGACGCTGGCGAACGTCGGGGTGAAGGCAAGCATCACGCAATCGACAGAGCTGGGCGAACGGCGTCTCTTCGCCATCCGCCTCCTGTGGAACGATGCACCGCTCGAGAAGCTCCTCAAGCAGGCACCCGAGAGCGCGAGACTCGATGCGTTTAAGCAACAAGTCCGTGTCCTCTTGTCCGTCCTCCTCACCTGAGGGGGGAAGGAAGAAGGCTGCACCCAAGTCACCGAGCTTGACGCGCCACTGCGATTGGTGTGGAGCATCGTCGGTCATCGTAGCCGGACCCACGAGGATGTTGTGCGCGTAGATGTCACCGTGCGCCAGGCCATGCGCGTGCATGTGCGCTACGGCCGCGGCCACCCCGCGCGCCACTGAGACAACGAACCCGAGGGAGAAGGTCTTGTCGCTCGTCGGATACACGTCGCGAGTGACCGAGGCGAACGAGGGAGTGCGCCCAAGTAGCGTCATGGTCGGGTCGAGGAGCTCCATGATCAGCGCTGGGGCACTCGCCGAGTGCGGGGTCCCGGCCGCGTCGTTGGTCTCGTGCTGGATGAATCCGTGGGCGTGAATGAGGTTGGCATGGCCCGGCTGCCGCAGCGCCAGCGCCAAGGCGGCCGCCACCTCGTCCACCACGCGGCCGTCGGACGAGGCTGGCTTGAACACCTTCACGGCCACCGAGCGCGGCAATGCCGCCGTCGCGGACTCCTGCAGCGTGGCTTCGTACACAATGCCGGATGCCCCGTCGCCCAGCTGGCGGCCCAGCGTCACGTCGGACCAAGCCGTGGTGAGGTGCGGCGGCAGCTCGAGCGGGCTCAGGTCCCGGTGGCGCGGCGGCATGGCGTTGCCGGCCAGGGCCACCCAGGCCAGGCGTGGCAGGGTGAGCAGGCTGCGCGGCACCTCGCTCAGCTGGTTGTCGGACAGCCGCACGAGCTCGAGCGACGTGCAGCCGGACATGTCGGGCAGGGCGGTGAGCTGGTTGGAGGCCAGCATGAGCTTGCGCAGGTGCGCCAGCCGGCCCAGCGAGGAGGGGAGCGACGTGAGCCGGTTGTCGGTGAGGATGAGCCAGCCAAGCGAAGGCGCGAGCGACGCTTCAGGCACGTGAGTCAGCTGGCAGCTCTTGAAGCTGAGCATGAAGAGGGAGGGCAGTCGCCCAAGCACTTCGGGCACGGTGGTGAATCGATTGCCCAAGAAGAAGGCGATCCGCAAATCAACAAGGCGCTCGAACTCCACGGGCAGCGACGACAAGGCGTTCCCGGCCGCATTGAGCTTGGTGAGGGTGGGAAGGTAGGTGCACACCTCTGACGGCAATGAAATGAGACCTCGGCCCGTAAGGTCCAACTCCGTTAACCCAGCAAAGGCTCCTGCCTTGAGCTCGCGCACAAGGCTTATCGTGGGTGTATTGTCTTGAAGTTCAGTGTTCGTTTCTTGCGTTGGGTTGTCCATCTTCAGCTTTGTGTTCTTGTTGGAAGAAGGAAAATGGCCAAAAGTAAAACAAAAAGAAAATATTGCGCACCACAGCGCTGGACTCAGGCCAAGGAGACTACTTGATGTACTACCCACTCTTCAATCTGCTCATCCACGTTGAGGACTTAGGCATACGGTGCACTGCCTTTCTGCCGCATCACCATTGCGATTAAACACACACCCAAGCTAAACAACAGTGATTACCGAACTTTCATAAAGCATTGCGCTGCTACACGCCGGCAGGAGGGTCATCTGGAGGATAATCGAACTTCTTGAAGTTGGCTGGAGGCCTTTGCCGGAACTCCCACACGTGTGGACCCTTCTTCTGTTCCCGCAGTTCTCGCACGTCGCGCAGTTCTCTCTGTTTGCCAAACAGAACAGAGTGAGGGAGGTGGCACATTCGCTGTTCGTTGACCATGAAGGGCAAAAGTAAGAAAGCGAGCGGCACCTTGGCGTCCTCGTAGTTGCGAAACTTGAGCAGCACGCACGTCTGGAGGTTTTCCCACCGGTCTCCACAGTTGAACCCAACCGTGCCGTCTCGATAAAAGTTGCGTAGCCACCACGAGGGAGCTGCAGCAGCAACAACGCGAATCACGTCAACGTGCGTGCTTGACCAAGGCGCAGTAGTAAGTGAGCCAAAAATGCAGGATACGTACTCGCGCACTGTGCAGCCAATTGTAGATAATTGAAGCAATTGAGTTCACGTGGATCAGACGGAAGCGAATAGCCAGCAGGGAGTGGTGGCCAGGCACGAGCAGGCCGCTTTTGTCCTGTTTCCGCCGGCTCCTCCTTCAACAGATCATGGAACAGCCCCTCATCCTTCTGCTCCGCATCCACCATCCTTCCTGCCGCCCGTTCGAAGAAAAAGAAAGTGAGGGAAAAGAATTTATGAAAGAAAACACTTGTGTGCTGCTCAACCGTGGATGACAGTGCCACCATTCGGGTGCAGCACCTGGCCCGTGATGTAGGAAGAGCTGGCTTCCGAAGCCAAGAAGACATAGCACGGCGCCACTTCCTCTGGCTGACCAGCACGGCCCATCGGCGCTTGCTGGCCAAACTGCTTGACCTTCTCATCTGGCATGGAGCCGGGGATGAGTGGCGTCCAGATAGGACCCGGTGCCACGGCATTAACGCGGATGCCCTTGCTGACAAGGTTCTGGGAGAGGGAATAGGTGAAGGTAGTGATGGCGCCCTTCGTGGCCGAGTAGTCCAGCATGACCGGGTTGCCCTTTGCGTTCTGCACTGACGTGGTGTTGATGATGCAAGAGCCCTTCTTCAAGTACTTCAGCGCCGATCTGCTCATGTAGAACATGGAGTAGATGTTGGTGCGGAAGGTGATATCCAACTGCTCATCCGTGATGTCCTCAAGGCTTTCCTTGGGGTACTGGCTTGAAGCATTGTTGACCTGCACGATGAAGAACAGTTAGCAGATGTTGTTGTCTACACCACAGGGGTCTGCCGTGAACACACCAAAATGTCGAGCTTGCCAAAACGCTTGACCGTTTCTTCAATAGAGTTCTGGCAGAACGAGGAGTCCTTGATGTCTCCCGGGATGCAAAGACAGCTCCTGCCCTCTTTCTCAACCAAAGACTTGGTCTTGTCGGCGTCCTGTATGTGTGACGGCGATCCGTCATTATCGGGTTTCGTTGTGGGGTGACCAACCCCCAGTCGGAATGCGCCTAAAAGCGGATCTGTACCTGCTGCTCCTCCGGCAGGTAGACGATCGCCACATCGGCACCTTCGCGCGCATAGAGGATCGCGACACTGCGGCCGATGCCGCTGTCTCCTCCTGTGATGAGCGCCACCTTGTCTTGCAGCTTCCCACTTCCCTGCATACAAACACAGTCAGCGCGGCGAGCGAGCAACAGTTGGCAAAAAGGGCACTAGACCTTGTAGTTGGGCGCGGAGTACTTTGGCTCAGGGTCCATCTCGCTCTCCAGACCGGGCATACGGTCCTGGTGCTGGGGCGGAAACTCGCTGGGCCTTCTCTCTTGCGTGCTCATGTCTGTCTGACAAGTCTAGCTTGACTGGTGGTCGTGTGTGAGGTGCAGCAGTGTTGTGTCGTTTAAGTGGGACTCCATCCTGTGGCGAACGCTTGAGCTCAACGCCACGGGCGCATGCGGTGGCCACCAGACGGTCGGGTGGAATTCAGTTCGTGTTCCTTCTTGGTGGCGGTCAGGAAGGGGGTGGTAGGAAAGCGAAATTTCCGCACGACGTGGGAGGCGCCCACCTTCTTCACTTTTTATGTTTGCAGTGGCTGCTTGTTGAGGTTGGTGGTTGCACTACGAGGGGTGATGTGCGGCGCAGCGCGACGCCGTCTCCAGCGAAGCTGTAAATCGCGGGTTGCGGCCAGATGCCGGTCGTCCGCTTGCGGCGTCTCTCGGCTCCCGTTGCTTACCGCCCAAAGAACAACATTTTTAAAGAACTCTAAGCATGTTGCCCCACCTTGGGCGACATTTTCAGCATTTTATAAACAGAGACTGTCATCCCAAATAGGCGTGCGCCCAGAGCAGGTTTCCGTGCCTGTAGCAGCGCCACGCGCGCGAAGAAGGAAGGGGGAGAAAGGACAGGAGGCGAGGCCTTGCAACCCACCAGCAAGGTATCAGGCCCCGGGGGCGTAGACCCAACCCCCCCACACGGTGAGAAAGCACACACCCACCAGCCGGTTCCTCGTCTCATAACTGCAGTGCATGCCACGCCTTGCTCTATAACCCAGCACCCCGACCACCACGCCCATCGTCGTTTCTCTTGAAATAATCTCTGCCAATTTTTGGAAGCTTCTCAGACTCAGCTCGCTTCCAAAACATTTGGGCTTCAGCTCAGCTCCGACGCCTTTCACATACTGCGAAAGTGCAGCGACCTCGATTTTTCCCTTCATAATGGAGGCCCATTACGTAGACCTCTACCCACCTCATAATTTCGCTTCCATCTCCTACCCGTCTACGCGCACGGTGAGAAGCAGCTCAGCAGCCACGCTTGCCCCACATGCATCTTCTCCCGCTATTCTTCACCCCCAGCCCACAACAACTAGTGTTGGCCCGCTGCTGGGCTGCACCTTCTATCTCGACATGTCCAGCGAGGATCCGCGCAAATCCTCCACCGAGCGGCAGCTTAAGCAACTTGCAGCGGTACGCCTCCCCCTTCGTGTGCCCCGACTTTTGCAGCTGCCCCCATTCCCCTCCCTCTTCATCTTGGCCCTGTACGAGATCTCTTTTCGCATCTTTGTTATTTTTCTGTGAAACAGCAACGCGGGTTGTTTCATTGCTCGCTGTCCAAATTTTCGCGCAGGTGCTGGCGTGCGGAAATGCGGTGGGTGCCTGTCAAACTAACATACCCCTGCTCGTTTCCGTGGTGTCCCCCCTCCCCAATGCCTGCTCCCATGACGCGTCTTCGCTGTGCTGGTACGCCGTCGCCTGGCACGTTCGACCGGACCTGCTTGTCTCTGCGTGTCGTGTCTCGCTCGTGGCGCTCTCGTGTGCATTTCCGTTTTCTCTATTGGAATTGCCTCCGACTGCCATCCCGCACCACCTCCCGCTCTTTTACTCTTGCTTCCCTCGGGTTCTGCATCGCCCCTGCTCGACATACATCCGCAAACTCCTCATCTGGCGTCCTTGACGGCCTGCCTCTCCACGTCTCCTCGTTCATCCCTACCTCTGCGCGTTCTTATCGTCCTGCCTCCGACCTCCGCGCTCCTTCTTCACATCGCCCGCAACCATAACAGAGGGTCGAGGACCTGTTCAATGGAGACATCGTGACCCACCTTATCACCACGCGCCACCTCACAAACGAACAGAAGCTCAAGATCCAGCAACAGGCCCTCTCGCCCTCATTCTCCTCCACCTCTCTCCTCTCGTCATCCACGTCAGGCTCAGCCTCCTCGTCGTCCGGAATCGCGTCGTCGGCGCTCGCCCTCTCGTCGCCCTCGCTGGCACTTCCGAGCAGCAGCAGTACCGCCTCGTCCACAGTGCAGCCTATGACCTCGGCCGCTGCGCTGGCTTCGCTCACGGTCCCTTCCGGCTCACTCGCCCCGAACTCGCCTTTCTCGTCGTCCCCGTCGTCGCCCTTCTCCTGCCACCCGGCCGCAACGACCGCTGGCTCCTCGTCCTACCCGCCGCCCCAGGCCTCATCGTCTCCTTCGTCGCCGTCGGCCATGAGCGCCTATCCACCCTCGCTTCGCGGCTCAGCCACGGGCACCGCTCCGGGCAGCGCGTCCATGGCCTACCCGCCGCAGCACTCACTCATCGAGCAGCTGCGCCATGCCACCGGCGCCACCAAGCGCAAGGAGTCCTCTCAGCTCGCTCTGGTGCGTCTTCCTCTCCTGTTGTTGTTTTGTGTTTT
>NAVB01001151.1:0-85343 GCA_002179805.1 Acanthamoeba lenticulata | reverse complement strand
GTATTAATTAAATTAAAATAAAATATTGAACAAAAAGCCATAAATAGGTTCATGTTTGCCTTCGTGGAGAAGGGAACAACGCGAAGTGAAGGTGGTAGGGAATAGGCTTCTGGGGGGCTCCTCTGCTGCTTCACATCCTCTGGAGGGGCGCGAGACCCAAAATCTTGAGGCCGTTCTCTAGGGTCTTGCGTGCGGCCCAGAAGAGCAGCATGCGCGCCTCGGCCACGTCACGCTCACGGCCCATGACCCACAGTACCCGGTGGGCGGCCGAGATCGAGTGGCACAGGTCCTGTAGGGATTGGTTGATTGTTGTTATCAGACATGAACAAACAATAAATATAAATATAAATATACAATTTTAAAATTTTAAAATTCGGCAACAACGTACCATGAGGTAGGTGACGAGGGTCGAGGCCTCGTTCTCCTCGGCTACCCGCTTGACGACTTCGGGAAGGCGAGCGAGCTTCATCATGAGGTCGAGCGCCTCCTTGTCGTTGAGGAGCTGGAAGTTGACAGCGTCGGAGATGGGAATGTCGTTCTTGCGCTCCATCGACGAGAGACGCGCGTGGGCATACTGGAGGTAGGGGCCCGTGTCACCCTCGGCCGCCGTGGCGCGCTCGAGGTTGAACGCGTAGTCCTTGATGCGTTTGGCGCTAAAGTCCTGCACGACCACGGCCGACACGCCGACAATGTCGGCTGTCTTCTCGGGGTCGGTGATCTCGCTCATCTTGGACTCGTTGGCCTTCATCCTCTCTAACATCAGCTCCTGCGCTGCCTCGAGGATGTCCGACAGGAATTTGGCCGTGCCCTTACGGGTCGACATGCCGTTGATCATGCCAAAGTTGATGTGAGTGCACTTCTTGGCCCAGTCAAAGCCCATGAGCTCGAGGATCTTGAAGAGCTGCTGGAAGTGCAGGTTCTGCTGCGAGCCCACGACGTAGAACATCTGGTCGAAGCCGTAGGTCCTCTGGCGGTAGATGGCAGCCGCGATATCACGGGTGATGTACAGCGTCGTTCCGTCCGACTTCTTGATCACGATCTTGCCCAACTTGTATTTCTGTTGGTCGTTGCATCAACGAACCTGTGAGGTGATGGCCACACACCACCCCGGTGCAGCGACTGAAGAGCTCGTACCGAGAGATCGCAGACGAGGGCGCCATTGTCCTCGACGAGGAGGCCCTTGTCCTGCATGAGCTGGACGGCTTCCACCATCCCCTCGCTGAACATGGACTCGCCAGAGTAGACGTCAAAGTCGACGTTGAGGCGCTGGTAGAGCTGCTTGTACTCCTCGATCGACAGATCGCGGAACCTCTTCCACAGGGCGAGCGCCTCGGGATCACCCTCCTCCATCTTCTTGAAGTAGGCACGAGCCCGGTCGTGGATGTCCTTACCCACCTCTTCGTTTTCATCGGCTTCCTGCAGGAATAAGAATGCGGTTAATGATAAGAGCTGAAGCGCGCTCAAGAAGCAATCACAGTGATAAGATTTTATCAGATTTAAAAAGCTCGAATTTGTGTTAATCCACACGAGAGTTCGGATGTAGTGCTCATCATGTTGGCTAAGGAAAGGGATAACGCGGAAGAAGAGACAGACAGAGGCGTCACCTTGTTAATCTGCACGTAGACGTCATACAAGTGACGAATGGGGTTCTTCACGAGCTCCTCCTCCGAGCCGTACTTGCTGAAGCCAACCGCCAGCAGACCTGCACACAACAGTAAAAGCGCTGACGTGAGTTAAGGGGTTGTGCCTGCACACTGCTCGGGTAGGTCCAAGGTACCGTATTGCTTGCCCCAGTCGCCCAGGTAGTTGATGCCAACGACGTTGTACCCAAGGGCCTTGTAGAGATTACGCAGGAAATTGCCAATCATGGTCGACCTCAAATGGCCAAAGTGGAACGGCTTGGCGATGTTGGGCGAGCTGTGCATGACAGTCAGATGAGCACGTTGATTTCGGCGGAAATAGGGGAAAGCAGACTCACCTGTACTCAACAACGATCGTCTTGCCATTGCCGTCAGCGGAATTACCCCACTCGTCCTTCGAGGCGTAAACAATCTTCAAAACCTCCTCAGCGAGCGGAATCTTGTCCACGTTGAAGTTCAAGTAAGGTCCATCGGCCTTCGCGCTCGTCAAGAGCGGGGTTGGGGTGAACTAGTGTGTTTGTTTGGGGCGTTAAATGTAAGGCCATGACCTAGAGAACGTTTCCGGCAGTTAACGCACCGCATCAGCCCATGCGACAGCAACGTCCGCCGGCTTGCCCTTCAGCTTGGTGTAGCGGTTGAGCTTGGCTACGCACAGGGAGAAATCGGCGACGCCGTCCTTTTTGGGGATCTCCACAGCATCAATGGCCTGCTCAGGCGAAACGCCCGTATGAGCAGTTACCTGTTCGGCGATGGCCCACTTGAACTGGTGATGGATAAGAGAAAATGTGAAAATCACAAATCGAGATGCTTTCAAAGTGCTCTTCGTCGGCGCTCACCTTGTAGAAGGGATCAGTGTTAGCCTTTACTTGCTGCTGAGCTTCCATTATGTGTGGGTATCGCAACTGACGTATGGAGAGATGAGATGACGATCAATCCTTTAGTCGCCACAAGCTGAGAAAAATACGGGAAGCCAAAAACTGAAAAATGGCCTTTATGTTTGTTTATTTATTTATTTATTTTTTGCTTGGTGGCGTACCTTGCTCGCCGCAGATGCAGCGGTAGCGGCAGTGTGGCCAAATCGCCTTGGGAGTATTGTGGGTCCAGATGAGGTCCTAATCGTTGACGGCCGAGTGGTGCGAATGCAAATCACGACCGGTGCCCAGGCCTGTCTTCGTTCCACAGGAAAGAGTGATGCACGCGAACGTAGCAGTGTTTGTGCCAAGCAGCCACTTTGTGTTCCTCTCCTGCCCAAGCAGGAGGCCGCGCCACCCACCGACACCAACCTCGCCGTTCGCATCTTGTGCGGAGAAAGAAAATACAAAAAGGAGAAAAGAAAAAGAAATGGCGGGAAGGGCGTCAAAGGTACATTCCACATGTGTGACAACAACAAACAGTGAAGTGGCACGTCATCTACACGGCCAAGCCAGTGGCCGCTGCATCGTCGTCGCCAATCTGGGCATCAAAGAAGGCCACAACCTCTTCCATCTTGGGCCGCTTGTCAGCAGACCCGTGCCAGCACTTCTTCATCAGCTTCCGGTAGTCGGCCGGGCAGTCGCCTGGGATCTGTGGCCGCTTGCCCTCGAGCACGTCGAGCGAAACGCCCATGAAGTTGCGTCCAGCGAAGGGCTCCTTGCGCGTCAGCACCTCCCACATGACGACGCCGAAGGAGAACACGTCGGCCCGCTCGTCGTACTTCTCCCCGCGGATGATCTCGGGCGCAGTCCAGCAGGGCGTGCCGCAGCGGGTCATGGTGGCGTTCTCCTCCTTGATGCGCGCAAAGCCAAAGTCGGCCACCTTCACGTTCCAGTTCTCGTCCACGAGCAGGTTGGAGGGCTTGAGGTCCCGGTGCACGATGACCGGCTGGAGCGAGTGAAGGTAGTTGATTCCGAGTGCCGCCGACCGGAGCATGCGCAACTTCTGCTTCCACACGAGCTTGATGGTGCTGTTGCCGAGGATCTCGCTCAGCGAGCCCTGCTTCATGAACTCGGTCACGATGCACAGGTTGGGCTTCTTGACGCAGGCGCCGATGAAGAGCACGATGTTGGGGTGGTGCAGCTCGGACAAGAAGGCCATCTCGGCGCGGAACTCGAGCATGCGCCGCTCGTCGAGCTTCTGCTTGATGAACCGCTTCACGGCCACGTCGACGCCCTTCCACTTGCCGCGGTAGACGACGCCGTAGGAGCCGAGACCGACCTGCTTGCCCACCTGGATCTCGTGGAAGTCGATGATCCACCGGCACAGGTTGGCCGATGTGAGGAACGTGTCCTCCTTGAACATCATGCCCTCGCCCACGGCCGTCTGGATGGTCTCGTTCCCGCCTCGGCCGTCACCGTCGTTGGAGGCCGTCGAGGCGTGGCTGCCGCCCTGCTTCTGCTTGCCGTCGCCCGAGGGCGAGTCCGTTGAGTTGGTGTCGCCCTCGTGGGTCACGCCGCCGAAGAAGCGCGCCTCGAGGCCCTCGACCTTGAGTTCGTACAGGCGCGCGCCCGTGGGCACGTCGGGCATCTCGAATCGCCCGAGCGACACCATGCGATTCGCCCAGCTGCCGGCCGCGTCGGCCTCGCCGGCGAGGAGCTTGTCGCGGGCGGCGTGGCTGAGCACGATCTGGCCACCGTGGGTGAGGGCGGTGATCCGCGCCGCCGCGTTGACCACCGGGCCGATGTACTCCACGCGCCGCGTCATTGGGTCGCGCACCATGCGCGGTGTGCCCACATGGACGCCCATGCGCACGCGCAGGCCCTTGAACAGGACCCGGTCGTCGGTGTCGCCCCACTCCTCGGCCGCGCCCGGGTGGTCGAGCAGCGCCTCGGGCCACTCGACCTTGAGCAGCGCGCGCTGCACGTCGCTGCACCAGGCCACGGCGTCGGTAGCGTGCTGGAAGGCCATGCAGAAGGAGCCCTCGCCACTGTTGCGGTCGCGCAGGAAAACGACCTCGTAGCCGCGGTGCCGCTTGAGCACCGCCCGGAGGGTCTCGTTGTGGGCCACCGTGGCGTCGCGCATGGCCGACGGGTTGAACTCCCACAGCGAGGCCGCGCGCGTGATGTCGGCAAACACGATGGCAACCTCGCCCTCGGGCGCCCTCACGCCGCCGCCGGCCGCCTGCGCCGCCGAAAGGTTCTTGGACGCGTTGGTGCCGGACGACGAAGAGGAGCCGGTCGACGTCGAGCCCGCCGTGGAGGGCAGCGTCCACGAGCTGTACAGGCCGCCCGTCCGCAGTGCCTTGCCTCCGGTCGACGGCTCCGAGCCGCCGACGCCGCCAGAGGACGACGACGAGGTCTTGGAGGTGAAGGAGGTCGCGCCGCCCGAGGCCGAGTCGCCGTGCATGGACGACAGGCGGGTCATGATCTCGAGGAAGGTCGGGCGGATGATCGGGTCCGTGTGCCAGCAGCTTGTAATGAGCTGCTCGTACTCGGGCGGGCACGACGGCTCCTCGGGCATGACCGGCCGGATGTTGTCCCGGATGACGGCCACGGCCACGGCCGCGGGGCTCATGCCCAGGTAGGGCTGTTCGCGCGTGAGCAGCTCCCACAGGATGACGCCGAAGCTGTAGACGTCGGCCAGGATCAAGTCCACCTCGCCGCTCTCGTTGAGCACCTCGGGCGCGGTCCAGTGCACGCTTCCGGCGAGCTTATGTGCGCCGCCGCCGCCCTTCTGGACGTCCTCCTTGAACTTGGTGAGGCCAAAGTCCGAAACCTTGACGTTCCACTTGGCGTCGAGCAGGAGGTTGAGCGACTTGAGGTCGCGGTGGACGATGCCCGACGAGTGGAGGAAGTGCATGCCCTTGGACGCCTGGTAGGCCATCTTGGCCTTGAGCACGAACGGAATGTCCGGAATGAGCTCATTGTGGAGAAGGTCAAAGAGCGAGCCGAGGGCCATGAACTCCATGACGATGCACATCTTGGGCGGCTTGGTCGAAGCGGCCATGAAAAGGACGACGTTCGGGTGCCGGAGCGAGGTCATCACGCGGACCTCGTCGTGGAAGCTCTTCTCCATGTCCTTGGTGATCTTCTCGGCCGCCATGACCTTGACGGCCACGTCGGTGCCCTTCCACACAGCCCGGTGCACAGCGCCGTAGCCGCCAGCTCCGAGCTGCTCGCCCACCTCGAGCTCGGTGTAGTCGATTTCCCAGTCGTCGGTCTGGTTGCCGCGCAGGCGGAAGGCGAGGAAGAGCGCGAGCGCGATACAGAGCATCACCAGCAGCACGACGGCCGCCGTCGGGATCACCACGGCTGCACGTTCCCCCAAAGAACGAAAAACGAGCAAAGAACGAAAAGCGAAACGGTCAGCAGCGTGAGGTGAAGCCGCAAACCTTGGACGGGGGGGGGGGGAAGACGAACCAAGGACGATCGTAGAGACGTCGGTGCCCGAGCTCGACGAGACCAAGTTTTCGCAGTAGGTCCCCGTCCGCCCGCTGTTGCACACACAAGTCCCGCTGGCGCAGGTGCCCATGCCAGAGCAGAGCTCGCCGTCGTTGATGCAACCGGCCACGGAGCTGACCGCCACGCCATCACACGTGAAGGCCTTGAGCTGGTTCAGGAACTGGCGCCGCAGTGTGTCGTCGCTCGACGCCCGGAGGAAGCCCTGGCGGTCGGCCGCGCGCCTGGCGTCATCGTCGGTCTGCGTGTAGTAGAAAAAGTTGGCCAGCGCCTCCGCGGCGCCGCAGTCCTGCATGGACTGGCTGCGATAGATGAACGAGCCAAACGCGGCCAGCGGCCAGCTGTCCTCTCCGTCGCCTGTTGCATTTCAGAAAACAAAAAATAATTTAAAAAATTAAAGTAAAAATCATCCAAAAAACCGCGCGGGCGGGTGGCGGTACTGAGGACGATGCCCGAGTAGTCGGGCTCGGCGGTATCATCGAGGTAGTGGGTGAGGGCCGACTGGATTGTGGTGGCGTTGGCGCTCACCACCTTGCCCGCCTGGTTGTACAGGCTCGCCGCGACCAGACTCGGCGACTGCAGCCATAAGAGACACGGAGGATCAGTCATCAAGCTGCTCGCCTTCCCCCCCTCCCACGCGGGAAGGGATCTGGCTTAGGGCGTACCAAGAGAGCGTCGTAGCGGTCGACGAACCCAAAGCTGCCGGCCTGATCGGCTAGCTTGGACACGAGGGCCGAGTAGTTGGCCGTCGTGACGGACTGGTTGAGGGCCTGGACAAAGTCGGCCACGTCGCGCACGCCCACACGGTCGGCAAACGCCTTCACCGTGGCGTTGAGCATGGTGGTGAAGAGCGTCGTGATGGCCGAGCTCTCGGCCTCGGCGGCGACGATGATGGGCGAGTTGGGCAAGGCCAGGGCCGTGGCATTGGAGTTGATGGCCTGGATGCGAGCGTCGTTCCAGGTCGTGATCTCGCCCAGGTAGATGCCTGCCAGGGTGTCAAAGTCGAGCACCAGCTCGAGCCCTTGCGCGGCCAGGGACGCCAAGTTGTAAACTGCGCGCAGAACAGGTCAGAAGATCGATCGACGAGGCACTGGAGATCGGCTGCATGCGAGACGTACCGGGCACGAGGCCGTAGATGACGGCCGGCATGAGGGCCATGTCCGGGACCTGCTCCCGCCAAGTGGACGACAGGCCCTCGCTCGTGGTGCCAAAGTGCTCGTCGAAGCTGATGAGCTGCAGCTTGGCCTGGGACTCGGAGGCCTCGTAGTACTTGACCGTGGCCTGGTTGGTCGACTGGCCCATGCTCCACGCCGTGTAGATGGGCAGCGCCGGGCCGGCGCCGATGAGGTACGACGTGTTGAGGGCCAGCTCGCCGTTGCACTGGATCTGGTCAAAGAGGTCGAGGATGTTCTTGCGCAGACTCACGTCGATAGGCACGTAGCCATTGCTCGACGCCAGCGTCGACGCCCTGTGCGAGTCGCGGCCAAGGGTCGTCAGGACAAAGGCCGAGCGGCGAGTGAAGAACGAGGACGTACGCGTCGTTGGTCTGGATCCAGGCGATGAACCGGATGAGCTGCTCGATGTTGGTGCAGTCCGCGACGGTGATGCTACGGTTGAGCAGGATGTAGGTGATGTAGGCCATCGGCCACGAGGCGTCGCCGGGCGCATCGCCAATCAGCATGGTGAGGTCGCCCGAGCTAAAGTTGGAGGCGAAGTTGGCCATGGCCGCCTGCACCGAGGTCACGCCGGGCGACACCAGATGCCCGGCCTTGTTGTACATATTGGCGAAGGGCAGGCCCGCCGAAACGCTGTCCTTGAGGGTGAGGAACGTCATGCAGTTCCTTGTGGCCTGCGTCGAGCACACACACGGCACATCAGCTTTGGGTCGTCCTTGCGAGGAGCAAAAAAACCAGGGCAGAGGCCACGAGAGCGCACCTTGACCCAGAGCACGCGGTTGCTGGTGAGGCCGATCTCGGTGGCCCGGCCGTCGATCGCGGGCTGCAGGCCCGTGAACGAGTTGTTGGCCGCGTCGAGGGCCTCTCGGAACGGCTCGCTGAAGGAAGAAACCGCGCGCTTGAAACTCTCCGAAGACGAGAGGACCGTGTTGTCGTTGAAGCCCAGCGTGATGTTGACCTCGGGCAGCTTGACGCCCGGGTTGAGGGCCTGGATGCGTGAGTCGTTCCACTGGACGATCCCGCCGGTCCAGATGAGCCCCACCGCCTCTCGCGATAGGTTCTGAGAAAAAAAAAAAGAGAAGATATTAGTAAATCAATAAATAAATGGCCGGCCGGGTAGACGTACGAGACGGGCAGTTGTGGTGTTGAGGCCGTCGATGTTGTAACTCAACACCATGGCCTGGCCATAGAGGGGAAACTGGACCAGGCCGCCGTACTGTTCGGCAGCGGCGGCCGACATGGGGGTATCCACAGCAACAAAGTCCTGTAAAAATGAACATGTGCAACATATCACAAGGGAGGAACGATCAGTCTACCTGGTTGATAAAAGCATCATAGAGTTGGTCGTCTCGGAGCTATAAAATGCAGTTGTTGCAATGTTGAGGCCATGGGAGTCTTGTTTCATAATATTTTGGGACAAGAGACGAAAGGGGAGAAGAACGAACCAGGGAACGGCGCTGGTACTGGACCAAGGCGGAGCTGATGTTGGTGCCCGGGTAGGACACACTATGGCCACAAAATTCAAGACACAAAGGTCACCGAGATCATATGACGTGTGAGTGTTGAGGTTGCGAACAGGACCAAAAAACGTTTTGATTTGTACCTCACGTCATCTCGGACATAGGTGTAGCGGTCAGCCCACGCTTGCAAGAGGACGCGTGGAAGGGCGGAACCGTCTCCATAGAGGCGAGTTGTCAAAGATGCTGGAAGTTGGGTACACCAAGTTGAAACGTTGTCAGCCCAGACGGGAATAAGACAACAGAAACGAGGAGACGAGGAAAGTAAAGGAACACAAACCATTGGCTGAGTGAGGTAGAAGAAGACAACAGAGAGCGCAGAGGAAGCACAGGACGGCCAGAGTGGTAAGCCGCTTTGCGGGCTCCATGTGAGCGCAGAGTGTGCAGTTAGAGGGTTGTGTTTGTTCGCTTGGCAGTTGGAGAATGAATAGGAGCGGCAGCTCCGTCAAGGGCACAGACCCCGATCGTCACCGGATTGGAGCTGCCGTGTGGGGCAAAGAACGACGGCTGCAGGGCAATCTCTTCCCCATTATGATTCCCCACCGGATACCGTGCCCAATGATCGATATGTATCGGGCTCGACACGCGCCGGCAACTTGTCCCAACTCGCCAGCCGTTGCGGTGCCAGGTGTCAAGCTAACTCCGCGGTCGGCTTCTTTTTATGCATCTCGCGTCACACGCGTGCAACTGATTGGCCGCGGCTCTCCGGCGAAGCCCTGTTGGTTAAAGAGGCTATTGGAAGATGGTCTAGCCCGGAAAGAGAGACGAGAACTGGCGCTTGGAGACTGCTCGCCGGCGCAACAACGACCCTGTGACGCGCAACCTGGTGACGAACTGCACGAGAGCCCAACGTGCCCTCTTGTTCCCGCCAGCTCTTGACCGGTTTCGAGTTGAAGAAAAAGAAGAAGAAGAAGAAGAATGAGGTGGACCAACGCGCGTGTGTGTCGGGTTATGTACAGCAGCTTGTCTTCTCTCTCTCTCTCTCTGTGTCCAGCTCCCAAACAGAAAGGGGGCTGGCCGGTGGACGGCCAAGGCAGCCCACTGGGACGCGCAAATACATCAAACATTAAACGTCCTCCTCTGCTTCTAGGCGGCGGGAGAAGGGCTGGCGGAGGGGCTCGGGGTGGGCGTCGGGCCAGTCGACCACGCCGACGTGGCCACCGTGTGGAATAGGGTCATCCCCATGTCGACCGTGTCCCGGTCCCACCGTCCCTTGCCGTCGATGCCCATCCACATCTGGAACGTGAGCGAACCCGAAGCTGTGATGCCGTCCGCCCACATCAATGGTTATGACGTGTTCAACCCCCTAAAGAAGAAAAAAGGAGAAGATCGCGTCGTGGGCCGTACTGGGAAGGCTGCCGCCGGACTGGGCCAGGGCCTGCGTCGGGTAGTAGAGGTGGATGAGGGTCTCGAGGCGCTGTGGGTAGAGCGCGTCGGTCGGCCCGATGCCGTCGTTGTAATAACTTTGCTGCCACACAAAATTGATGCTCGTCGCCTGCGTGTGTTGTACGTTGTACGCTCATGTGTGAGCACGAGCCGAGTGGAGATAAGCTTCGCGCTTGGTATGGCCGTACGTTAAGGGGAGTGGAGTCGGCCACGTTGGGGAGCACTTGGTCGAGGCGATCATAGAGGAGCCGCAGGTCAGCGATCGTCGTCGGCGCGTACTGCAATCAGATCAAACCACAGCTGGCAGTGAGTGGCGTTCACAACACCGAGCCTCCCGATGCGGTGTGAGGTGACTTACTTGATACACGATGTTGGTGGCCTCGACGTGGTGCTCGTAGCGGCTCACAGCCGACGTCTGGTTGGGCAAAAACATGTACACTGTGGCGTGCCTCCTGCGCGTGAGATCATGGTGAATGTTGTGGGGGAAGAGGGGGGGGGTACGCATACCCATGGCGAGGCGCTCGCGGCCCTTGTCAGCCTGGCTGGCCGACGGGTCGATCGGCGAGTCGGTAGCGATTACCGAGTCGCCGCTGCTGAAAATGTACTCGGCGATGCTCTTGCCCGCCATGACCCCGCCGTTGCCCGACGACGACAAGAACGACCGCACGCGTATCGCCGCCCCGACCCGCGCCAGCGCCTACACGTTCCACGAAGCAAATTGTTGAGAGACGAAGTGGTGATAAGAAAAAGAAGAAGTAGGAAGAGGAGAGGCATGTACGCGGTCGGGCGTGTCGTAGTAGATCTCCTGGAAGAGGACGTTGTAGACCTCCTTCGAGGTGTGCGTGAAGCGGACCACGAGAGGGTTATAGGCGTTGGTGTAGACGATGTTCTTGGTGCCGACCAGGGTCTGGAGGTAGGTGTTCAGCTGCGTGATGCTGCCCACGCGGTCGGTCCAGTTGCGGGCAGCCAGGTTGAGCGGGATCTCGTAGGTGCGCGTAACAGGGATCTCTGCGGGCGGGCATCGGTCGTGCAGGATGACAAGGCCCAGCGAGAGGGCACCAGCAAAGGCGGCCAGCCCAATGAGGAAGCAACAAAGGATTGGAATGGCACCAAGGGCAAGATATTTCCACAAAGGGCTCGTGCGCTTACGCGACTCGCCCAGCTCCTTCTCCACCGTCCGCATGTCGGGAATTTGCTCGTACCCGCGCTTCCATGTTGCCATTTCCATCTTTTTAAGCAATTATGGCCTGCACATCAATAATGCATGAAAATTAACCTCCCGCAAGGATGAAAAAACAAAATAAGGAGGTGCGGTACCGTACCTTAGAGAGGGGAGAGGTCAAAGAGAGCAAAAAACAGGACTGCAGAAGCTTCTTGCACACACCGCAACGAGCTTCCTTCCCCACCAACTTCTGCTGCGGTAGTTCACTGCTGCTAAGGGACGACGAAGTCTGCAGAAAAGTTAGTGCTGGTGATGAAAAATTGAAGAGAAATGAAGCCCAAGAAGGAAAAAGCAGCACACGAGATGGAGAGAGAGGAAGACCTGCCCACGCTCTTCCCGCCGGCGCGCTTTGGTGTGGTCGAAAATGGCGTGTACCGATCGGCGGTGCTGCGACCGCCCAACTTTGCCTACGTCAAGCAGCTGCGGCTGCGTACCGTCGTTCGACTTTCGCCTGAGGTACCCAACAAGTACATCACGGCCTTTTACGAGGAAAATGGGGTGCGCATAATCCATTTGGGTTTGAAGGCGCTCGAAATCTCGAAGGAGCGGGCCACGGCCAATTCATCGGAGACAACCACGCTACTCACGGAAGAGGTGGTTAAGGAAGCACTAGAAATCATCCTCGACACGCGACACCACCCACTGCTTCTCGTCTGCAGCTCGGGCTGCCACCACACGGGCATCGTTGTGGCCTGTCTACGAAAGCTGCTTGACTACAATCTCACCTCGATTCTGCAAGAGTACCGTGACTACGCCCTCTCCAACACCCGCGCCATCAATGAGCAATTCATCGAACTCTTCGACACCGACCTGGTGACCCTCCCACCCGAGGACCGGCTCCCATCTTGGTTCCTCGACTGGCGACGCATGAAGCGCGAGGAGGAGCTCGAGGACCAACAGCAGCAGCTGGCGGTCGGCTCGACTTCACCTCAGCACTAGCGGGCTTGGGCCTTCTTTTTTTTGACTGGAAAGCTGTTGTATGCAGCTGTTTGTGTATTGAAGAGAACTGGAGGTCGAAGAGGGGAGGAGCTCTACTTGCGGCCGCCCTTTCTTCGGTGCACGGAGCTCTTGCTCTTCTTGGTGGCCGTCTTGGTGGGGTCCGCCACGACCTTGTTGAGCTCGGCCGACAGCTTGTTGGGATCGTAGAGCAGCGACCGCGTGAAGAACGTCGTGAATCCTCCTGTGAGTGGTTTGCAACCACATCGCGATCACCACAAAACGTAAATTTAAACCAATAAACCGAATAAAAATACAACAAAAATAAAATAAAATAAAGTAAATATGGCAAAAGCAAGCACCTCTGGGAAGAAGAGGCTGGCTGAGAAGGCTGTTGAGCTGAGCGCGCAGACTGTCGATTTCGCGCTGCTTCTTGACGCTAACCTCGGCGCTCTCTTCATCCTCCTCGGAAAGACTGCACACATGTGCGGGCCGGATCAGCATCGCCCACACTCATCACAACGTCTGTGGAGGGAGGGGGACGCGTACAGGTCGTCGTCGACATCGATGTCCATCTCCTCGGCGGCCTGTTGGAACCAGTCCTTCTTGGACTTCTTCTTTCGCACTTCGTGCGTGACGGCGTCGAGCTTGCGCGCCAGGTTCACGCGCTTGGCCACGCCCGGCAGCATTCCGCGATCCACCGTGAAGGGCTCCACCTCGCGTCCTGCCAGCAAAAAGCATCAGCATCATCTTCTGCCACCAGCATCTTCTGGTCCTCATCATCGTCACCATCGAAGCGTGAGTCGCAGGCGTCCGCGTACCATTACGGAGGACGGAGCAGATCTGGCGGTAGGTTTTCATGTCCTCGGGACCCACAAGCATGATACTGAGGCCGCTGGCCGTCGCACGGGCAGTACGGCCGCTCCGGTGCACGTACAGCTCGACCGTGCGAGGAAGCTGGTAGTGGATGACGTGGTCGACCAACGGAATGTCGAGACCGCGCGCGGCCACATCGGTGGCGATCAGGATCGACTCCTTCGAGTTACGGAACCTGCAGAAGCCGCGTGAGTCCTCTCATAAATAAACAAAGTAAAAAAAAACGAAAACAAAAGAAAACAAGAAACAAGAAAATAAAAACAAAAACGCACCGTTCGAGGTTCTTTAGGCGCTGGCGCTGCTGCATAGAGGCGTGGAGGCCCCAAGCCGCCACCCCCAGGATGCTAAGGAGCGGCAACAGGCGGCGGATGCATGAAATCGAATTGCAAAACACAAGCGTCCTGCCCTTGTGCTGCTGCGAGAAGTAGTACATGTAGTAGTCCTTCTCCTCGTTCAGGCACTGGATGACGGCCTCCTCGAGCGTGGAGACCACCACCTTCTTGGTGGTCAGATCGATCACCTTGCGCTGGCGTTCGAATCCCACCAGCTTCGACACTTGGGCTGCACGCCACAGATAACCATCGATCAGCCGCAAGCCACGTGAGAATCCTCCGGCCTGACCGTGTCGCAGCTCGCCCACAAGGCAAGCTCTACGTACCGAGGGCGTTGCTGTTGGCCCGGAGCCTGCTGGTGCTGGGCTTGGGCCCGAGCTTGGTGCGGCCTTGCGGCGCCAGGGTGAGGGTGGCCGAGAAGATGAACGTCTGGCGTTTGAACTCCTTCTCGGGCTCGCCCGGCACGGGCTCGACCACCGTCTTTGGCCCGAGCACGTCTTCCTCGGCATCTTCGTCTTCACCTTCCTCCTCCTCTTCCTCCTCTTGATCGTCGTTCTCACAACCTTCTTCAACGCCTTCATGATCCTCGGCCTCCTCTTCGTCGTCCTCTCCGTTCTGTTCTCCATCGTGTTGCACTTCGTCGTCCTCTTCCTCTTTCACATCGCCATCCTCTTCTTCCTTCACATTGTCGTCATCGTCATCAGCGTCCTGCTCCTTGTTATCGTCGTCTTCGTCGACGTCGGCGTCAGGATTGGGCGCTTGAGAGTCGTCTTCGCCGTTCTGGATTTCGGCCTCGGTGGGCGGCAGCACGCGGCCGAGGGCAGCCGTGGCGGGCAGGGCAATGAGCTCGCGGCTGGCCGGATGCTGAACGAGCGTGAGGATGGACTTGAGCTCCCGGAAATGGCCGGTCTCCACCATCCGGTCGGCCTCGTCGATCACGAGGAACTCGAGACCAGTGAGATCGCTCAGGAAGGGGTTACCCTAGAGACCCGCGCGTGTGGTTAGCCAGGCACTGGCAAAGGAATGACAAGTACGCACTTCGTTGATGAGCTCCCACAGGCGACCCGGCGTGGCGACGACGACCTCGGGCTTCTTGGACAGAAGCCGGATCTGCTTCTGCGGCGCAAGACCGCCGATGACGGGCACCACGCGTAGTGACGTGTGCTTGGCGATGAGCTTGAGCTGGTCAGAGACCTGCACGGCGAGCTCGCGCGTAGGGGCCAGAATCAGCGCCTTCAGCCGGCGGTCGGGCTCGGGGCCGTCCGGCGGGGCTCGAGCCTCCTGCTCGCGCTTACGGGCAATCTTGTGCAAGATGGGCAGACCGTAGGCCAGCGTCTTGCCCGAACCCTGCAAGCCGTATGTGGGTCATCATGACGTCCACATGTGGACAAACGCGAGCGAGAGAGAGAGAGAAAGAAAGAGAGAAGAGAGCGCACGGTTTCAGCGACACCGACAACGTCCTTGTCTTCGAGTAGGGCGGCCGTGAGGGCGCGCTCTTGAATGGGCGTGGGCGAGAAAAGCCCATACTCCTTGATGGCCTCCATGAGGTTCGGGTGCAGGCGATAAGGCTGCCACGACTTGAGGCGTCCCCACTTGCGCTTCCAGTCCTCCACGTTAGTCGTCGGGACGATGGCCGGCACAATGTCCGGTTGCGTCTTGCCGCCTGGTGTCAAGGTGGCCGTGGCAGTGGTTGTGGGCGTGGGCGTGGCTGCATCATCGGTGGCATCTGCGCTGGTGCTGCTCTCCTGGTCCTTGGTATCCGCCACAGGCTTGGCGCGCTTCTTGTCGGCGCCATCCTTCTTGCTCTTCTTGTTCTTTTCCGGCTTCTCCGTGGTTTGGTCGTCGTCTTGCTGTGCTGGTGGCTGCTTGCGCTTCTTGCTTTGCGGTGACTGCGCCTGCTGGGCGGCGCGCTTGGCAGCGGCTTTCTCCCGCCGCTTGCGGGCGCGTTTGGCCTGCTTCGTCTCCTTGCCATCCTCTGAAGCCGTCGTCTCCTTCGCCACAGCATACTTGGTCTCCTGCTGCTCCGGCGCTGGTGGGGCTTGCCTCGGGGTACTCTGCTTGGCAGTCTTGGTTCGCTTCTGCATTTTCTTGGGAGGCGCAGCCTTCTCTTCATTTGGCTCCTGCTCCTGTATTTGCAATCAAGATTATGAGCACAACTCAGATTTTAGGGTTGGAATGTACAATCGTGAATTAAATGCGACTTGGTGTACCTTGGTGCTGGCGTCCTTGCTGCCTCTCTTGCGTTTGTTCTTGGGCGTTTGCTTGGGCGTTTGCTTGGGCGTTTGCTTGGGCGAAGCGGCAGCAGGAGGAGCAGGCTTGTTGGGGAGGAGATGAGCGATTTCCGAACTGTCAAGTTCTTCAAAGCCCACCAATCCAGCCTCACCTCGGATGGCGCTATCGATAGGAACTGTGCGCCAATTCAGCTGGGAAAATGGCTGCGCGGCACCACCATCATCGTCGAAATCGTCGAAATCGTCAAAATCATCCTTGGCCTTTCCCTTCTTGCCCTTCACTCCCGTGGAAAGGGTTTTGGTAGCGCCAATCCGCCACTGCTTAGGCATGGCTGGCAGATGCTCCGGTCGAGTTTGCAACACAAGTACGGCGTGGCGGAGTCGATCAGCACAACAGCTAGGAAATACAGCAGAAAACGATTTCCTGCTTTCGCCAAGCATGGCAGAAGACGAGGTGGTCATCACGTATGGGGACACGACCCTGTACGAGTCGGATGTGACACTGCTCAGGCCGGGGCAGTGGCTGAATGACTCCATCATTTCCTTCTGGTTTGAGTAGTAACCTGCATCCTTCGCTTTCATGGCTTGCCAGTGCCGTTTTAACGTAGTGGCGCAACGGGCACAGATACCTGGCCAAGGAGCGATTTAAGGACCAGCAGGAGCTCCTCTTCATTGACCCCTCAGCCATGTTTATGATCAACTTTTCTTCTGGTACTTCCCCCCCCCACCCTCTGCTCTCAATACACAATCGAGCTTCCGTCCTGAGAGGCGGCAAACACCTGGCAGACGTGGCCGAAGTGCAAGAGGTGATGGCGCCCCTCGAGCTGGAGAAGAGAAGCGTCATCTTCATGCCCATCAACGACAACACCAGCGTAACCCACGCTGGCGGCACGCACTGGTACCGCTTCTTCCCTCTTTTGTTTGGCAGTCAACGCGCTGAGCGAGGGCCTCGTGCAGGACGCTCTTGGTGTGGACACGAGCCGACGGCAAGTTCCGACACTACGACTCCTACGGCACGCACAGCTCAGTCGCGGCGGCCGCCAAGCGCACGGCCAAGATGGTGCCCATCTCCACCTTCATACGACAACGGATCGCATGGCGATGGACTTACACCTCGCTCATGCGCTTGGCCGCTCAGGTGCATGCCGTGATGGGCGGGAAGGGCGAACCAGTCGTGGAAGCCGCACGCACGCCTCAGCAGCGCAACAGCTCAGGTTGGTTGATGAAGCTGAGGCTAGATGATGCTGATGACTGCTAATGACGCTCATTTCAAATTCGACCAAGCAGATTGTGGTGTGTTCGTGTGCGCTGTGAGTGCTGATCTAGCCGCGGAGGCTCTGGGCCAGCTGCCGGCGGGAGGCATGACCCAGCGACTTGGCGCGGACACAGGCACCATCACGCGGGCCGACATCAAGCGAGCCCTTGAGGCAGTGATCAAACAGCAAGAAGCAACGATGCCGTGAAGAAGCGACAGCCGATCGTCGTATGTGTTTGATGACTGGTGCACACGCTTGATCAGCCAACAACCAGGTTCACCATCGCTCAGGATTGTACGGCCGAAGCGGCTCTGTTCCTCAGCGAGGACCCATGCGAGCACCTCCAGTTGACCAGCCTTGGCTGCTTCATAGCCCGTCCTCTGGTCCCACGGGCAGCCATTGGCAGAGCATCGCCAAGTGGCTGGCCGCCTTAGCGCAGGTCTCCTCTTCTGTACGCTATTAACCTACATAGCGCCCATACGGCTCAACACCGTCCGAGGGACAGCCGTTGGCGCGTGCCCACTGGAGGAGAGGCAGCTGCCCACTGGAGCCCAGCCAGGCCTCCGTCGACCACTCCAGCACTGATACAGTCCATCGGGGAGCCGTTGGCATGCGCCCACTGGAGCACTTTCAAGTGGCTTCCTCTGGCCGCTTCACGCCCGAGCCCATTGTAGGTAAAAACGGTGCCTCATCGTGGTTCTCTTGTCTTGGTCTCTTTATTGGCCGTCCTTCGCCTTTTCTTGCTACTCAATGTCTGGCGGTGGGACGTTGTGTCTGTTCCTGTCGGAGCGCAAGGTTTCGAGGTAGATGTCCTTTGTCGCCTCCACAAACTCGTCTGTGAAACTGCTGTTCTCCTCGCGCAACGTGGCTTGTACCCTCTCCACGCGACCATTTGTTCGTTCGAGGTCCTTCTTCTGGGTCCGCTCAAACATAAGAATCGACCGCTGCCAGTGCTTGCCCCTCCTGAAGCAGATGTCGCAGCGGTGCCTGTGCGAGGAGTGACGTGGCTGACGAGTGTGAGAAATGCGCCAACGAACGCTGCGATCAGCATTCCATCCACATCTGGTGCTAGTAGTATAACCAGACCTGAGCGAGAGATCGTGCTGGGTGGCCTCGAGGGTGATTTGATCAGCCAGGATGTAGGGGTAGAACAGCCAGAACTGGCCGCCATCCTGAAGTCTCCCGCCCCAGCGTGAAACGCTTGACCTTAAGAGGTGTCTTTCATCGATAAAGAAGAGGAAAGAGGGCCACTCACCTGGTGGAGACATCGACTCACTCCGGACAACAAGTCAGTTGAGCTCAGGTAGTCGCTAAAGCGGGCGTGTGCTCTGCAATCGCCCCCATTTTCTCCTGAGGGTCAGGTCCCAACTCGCTCCAAAGGCCTCATCGATCGGTGAGAAGATGGTGCACGCACCGCGACGTGGGCTCTGTGTGCGGGTATCGAGGCGGCCGCGGATGATAAGGCGGGTTGCAGATGATAAGGTCGTAGCTTGGCAGCCCACAATGGCGTGTCGCGTTGATGCTCGTGGACGCCGTTGTGTCGGACTTGGGCGTCTCGGGTGGCGATGCGTTCCTGACTTCAACAAAGTCCTGAAAGGGCGCATGGACGGCATGCAGCTTGTCGCGCCATGGGGAGAGGTCGTAGTTGAGCTTGGTCTGCTCGTACGCGTCGGCATCTATCTCCACGCCGTGCACTTCCTCGAGCTGCGTGCACAAGTGAGCTGCTAGGGCCAAGCATGCCAAGAAGAGAGGGAGGCCTCACCGACGGCAAGCGGTGCGCCAAGATGAGAGAAAGCAAGCCTGTCCCAGGTCCAATGTCTAGTGCGGTCCGTGGCGAGCGTGACGAAACCCACTGCCCACAAGGATCAGTTTGTGGGGAGTTTGAGAGAGGGAGGGGGGGGGGGGTAAAGTTGAACGTGGCAAATCGGCGCACGTGTGATCGGGCGACATGGGCGGCGAAGAAAATGGTGTCAGTGCCCACCTTTAGTCCGCAGCGGTCATGGTGCACCACGAATCCACGACACACGAAAGGACGTACTGCCTCTATTCTTTTCATTGTTGATTTCTCTTTTATTTCTCTACGCAGGCCAGATGGGGCGTGTATTCTCTTGGCGTGGTGATCGTGCAGATGAAGACCATCATCGACGGATACGGCCATACTGCGCAGAAAGCACCGCTTCCCATCCGAACAGCGAAGTTAAGCTGCGCCAGGCGGTGTTAGTACTGGGGTGGGCGACCACCCGGGAATCCACCGTGCCGTATCCTCTTTTTCTTTTCTTTCTGCTCTTCTTCGTCCTCTACTTGTATCTGGATTCTCGGGTCGTACAAACTCTTTTGCTCGTTGCGGTTGGCCACAGTGTTCCTTTGTTAGAACGGTCTCCAGTTCAAGTGTTCCGTCAGTCGCAACGAGTTGGAGCGTTTATCTAATTGTTCGCTGAGAGAGGGCTTGCTCTCAACCTTTTCTCGAGTTGCATTGGTGCGAGCTCAGCGGAGATGGAGGTGGTTACGGGGTTCTCTCAATCACACACAGCAACCCAGGCTTTGGGCAGACCTAAATTTGACGTAGAGGGTTAGAAACGATCTTACCACGTTCGCCAGGTGGTTGTCCCGCACGATCGTTCAAACGGGGTAATTGGCCTGTCACCTGAACGCTGGAAACTGTGTGCTGCTTGCCAACACACTAACGTTTCCACTTCCCTACGACCAAACATCGCGCCTGTGCTGCTGCTGATGAGCTTTCGAGTGTGGAGGAGCAAGGCGCCCAAGCCAGCCCGCGAGTGGCAAACAAAAGAGGTGCTCAAGTTCTTGAAGCAGCACGACCTCGACCAGTATGTTGTGGTCGCCAAGAAGGCAAAATTGAAGGGCCAGGCCCTGGTCACGGCAGCGGAGGAACTGCCTTTGGTGCCGGCCCTGGCCACTTCAACGACCTCCATCTCTTTTGCGGCCCTCTCGTCCAAGGAGGAAGGCCTCTCCCGACTCTGTGCCGCACTCAACATGACCGAGCCACCGGATCAAAGACGACTACGTCTGGCTCTGCTACAACTCCGTCGCGAACTGTCTTCTCGGGGGGAGCAGCCTGCCGTAGAAGCGGGGAAGGACCATCACGACAAGGATGGCGAGGACGAGCTCGGCGCCATGTCTTCGTCCGACAGCCTTCAGCTTCCGCCCATGCTTTCCCCGACCCGCTCTATGTCCCTCTCCACCCCTAATTCACCCCTCCCGAGACGGTCTCCTCGGCGAGCGTCCATCGTGGCCTCCTCTCGGCCGACCATCTCCATCACCACTACGTACACTCAAACTACGCCGACGCTGCTGCCTGGCGCCGCAATCATCTCGGAGGTTTTTGGTTCACCCACAGCACAAAGGGTAGTCGAGCAAGGTCTCTTGGGTGCGTCCGGCTTCTTCAAGTCGGGCCCCGTTGAGGTCATCCGAAGCACCTCGATCAGCCGCACGAAGGAGTTGCCGCGTCGGGCGTCGCTGTCTGGCCGCACGTTGTGTCCGGGCAGTGCCCGACGAACGAACAAGGAGCGAGCCTGGCACGAGACCTCCCTCTCACATGCCTACATCTCGCTCTTCGGCGCCCTCGCCATTAAGTGCGTTGTGCAGCCGCCCTGCAGCCCGAGCAGCGATCGCCTACGAGGCGACCAAGAGGAGCCAGAGGAAGAAGCTGGTAAAAGCCAGGGGGAAGACGAGGGACGGTGGCCGCTGGAAGCCGACGTCTCATTGATCGTGCTTGACGCCAACAAGCCCCTTTTCTACGCTGACCTCCTACGCGAGCTGCAGCGCATCTACGGACTGACGGCCGCCGAAGCGGCCTCGTCAACGGTGCGCGTCCGCTACCGGGACAAGGACGGCGACGTGATTACTGTCCACACCGACGACTCGCTTCGCTACGCGCACCGCGACTGGCTCGAGCGGACCGCGACGGAGCCCATGAAGAGCATGCGGTTGCTGGTGGACCTCGGGCAACACACGGCCGTCGCCCTGAGCATGAGCACGATCAAACACACCGGCCGGATGACCACGAGCCTCGTCAAGTGAAGAGAGGGGTGCGAGACCGCACCGGCGAGGGTCATTAGATCTTCCTGTTGTCTTGTCTTTCCCCTTTTGTGTACAGAACTGAGCACGACAAACAAGAAGGCGGTTTGGGTCTGAGGATCGTCACAGGTTCTTGTCGTCGTTGGTGGCACCAGCGGGCGTGGACTTGTACTTGCGGAAGGTCAGGGAGATGCGGCGTGACCTGTCCTCCACCTGCGGTCGAATGCCATGCTTCCTGTTCCAGGCCACGCAGTCTTGGTCAGCACCCAGCATACAGCGAGAGAGAGACAGTGTGCGGTGCGGTGTTCAAGGCAACCATTCGTAGCGGGCGGCGTCAGTCAGGACAAGCAAGGAACGTCGGGGGAGTCTGATCGTCAGCGTTTCCTGCATGCTTTGGCCGCTTAGCGCCACCCCGGCTTGCATCAGGCAGGTGGAGGGTGTATACATGATCCGGGTGGATGAAGGTCATGTCCCAGCTGTCCAACAGGGAGAGCGATACCACACAGCCCTCCCAGTCAACGGTTGAGTCCACATGCGGCTTGATTTCCTCTCCCGGGTTGTACTGCGCAGGATGCCGTGTGCCTGAGAGGCAAAGTAGGAAATGAAAGATAGAAAAGAAGATGTTGTGTGCACCTCGTTCACGATGAGCTGGTCGGCCTCAAGGGGCACTCGGTCGTTCAGCCGAAAGCGCTCAAGGAGGAAGTCAAGCCATGGAGGAAGTGGCGGTACGGGTGCGTCGTGCACGACGCCCTGCTTGCGGTATACATAGTGGTAGCCATACTGCTGGGTACGTCGCCGGATTTCATTGAGCCATGGCTGTGCATCTAACGCACTGACCAGAGTCACCTCTTCCTCTGGCGTGATGAAGTCTTCCAGCAGGACCAGCCCCCTGGGCCACCCCAACGGCAGCTCCTGCGTTGCTGCCTCCATGACTTTTTAGGTTAAAATAAAATAAAATAAAAATAAATATAAGTGTTTATTGCGGTCGCTGTTGATCTCGCGAGTCAGCAGCGTGCTCTGCTGCTTGCCTCTGTTGGTCCCTTTGCTGCGCCATCCACCCTTCCATTTTCGTCCGCAAGAAGCCCTGAGAAGGACACCAGTCAATGATTACGTACGCCGGAGTAGGCGCGTGGTGAGCACGGGTGGAGTAGTGTGAAGGGGCAGAAACGTACACGCTTTTCTTTGAAGCACGCCCAAAACGCTTCATTCTCTTCGGTGCACCTCACAAACGGAAACCACTTCGTCTGATAGCATTCCAAGAGTGCCGCTTCCTGTGGAGCGCAAGCAATGCGTGCCTGCTCCTTGCGCGCCTCCTTCTCACGTTGGGAGAGGTGCAACTCCTGCCGAAACACTTCGTCTTCCCGCCTCTTCCGTTCCGCCTCTTCTCCCTCCATCTTGTTGGCGAGAGAAAGGGTATTTTTTATTTTATTTTGTTTTTCCTTTGTCTGGCGTGCTTTTCTCCTGTTCTTCCATGTAGTGCTTCGCTGGCGAGCATCTGGCTACAACGAAGCGGCCAGCAGCTGACTCCTGTGGACCTCTGACGCAGGAGCGGGAAAACATATAAGGCGTCAACTGATCAAGATGGAAGTGGATAAGATGCAGCAGGAGAGGCAGAACTACACGCCACCAAGCCATCTGGCACAAGCAGATTGGGATGAAGTGTGCCAAGAGAAGGAACCGGGTTCCTTTTGGGTCTCCTATCGCCCTTCAGGTCCGCCAGTTCCGCCAAGACAATCACGTGCATATGCATTAATCCTCGCTGCAGTGCAGGAGAAGGCGCTCTATGATGACGTGAAGGTGGCAAAGCAAGGAACCACGTTCAAGCTCGACTGTGCCCAACTAACAGCCTCAATTGAGTGGAGGGTATGGTCCAACGCACCTACTTTGTGCACTGCTGACCAGCTCCTCTCGGTGCAGAAGCGGCAGCTTACCCTCGCTCCTGTGAGTGATGCCGAGGCCAAGGGCGTGCTGCAAGCACCCTCTTCTACGTGGAAACAAATACACCCGCATCAGCACGGTATGCAATTGCTCACTTGCTTCCTTCGACCAATCGACCTCTCTGACACAACGGGCTGCACATACAGTACTCTCGATGGACGTGTCACCCGGGGGCGAGCTGGGCCTGTCTGGTGGTAGCGACAGTACCGTACGCATTTGGCACACCAAAGATGGTCTCCTGCGGGTATGTACACTGCGCACTGACCATCATTGAATTCGCCAAATTGGTGCCTGACGTTCGAGACTGCAGCGCGACCTGCAAGGACACGTCGGAGAGATCAACCTGGTCAAGTGGTTCCCCTCGGGCAAAGTGGTCCTCACGGGCGCGCAGGACCTCCGTCTGAAGGTGCCGCAGCTTCAATATTTCTCCACATTGTCATGCGGTGCTCGCGTGCCGTGCTCGCCTAGCTGATTCTCGATGCGTTTGCCATGCTCCAGATTTGGGACGCCATGACGGGACAGTGCGCAGCCACGCTTGCCGGACACTCAGGCGCGGTCACAAACGCCGTCATGATCGAACGCGGCCGTAACCTTATCTGTGCGATTCCAACCCCCGCTTACAGTCAAAGCTACCCGAAGCTCATCAATTGATCACGTCTCGTGCATGCACAGCGACTTCAAGAGATGGAACAGCTCTGCTGTGGGACGTGCCCACGCAGCGTCCCACCACTCGGTTTGGCGATGTGGCGGTGGGCAACAGTGTGAACGCATGTCAGCTGGTGGCAGGCTCGCGTCCCACCTGGTGCGCAAGCGGAAGCCGTACGTGCCTTCTATCTTCTTGCGGCATGAATGTTTTGGATCGTCAGGATGACTTTTGACCGTTTTTTTTTAACTTTGTTTGACTTCAGAACCGGACGCGGACACGCCCATGATGCTTTTGCTGGCCAAGGAGGATGGTAATGTGGAGGGCTGGGACGTGCGCTCGAAGCATAGGCTCTTCCAGGTTTGAAGTGCCGGTCCTCTCAACACCGTACAACTTCAGAGTTTACCTGATTCCACCTTCGTGCGCAGTGGAAGGCGACCGAGGCACTCAACTGCTGCCTCGTTGATGGCGACGACGTATGGGCTGGTGGTCACGAGGGCACTCTCTTCCGGTGGGACATGCGTGCACCAACTCTGCTCGAGACAGTCAAGAGGTGTGTTACTTCCTCCCCATCAAGCATCCCCTCCTTGTAAAGTCAATCTCACCAGAAATTTTGCAGGTCACATGGACCGGTGCTGAGTCTGGCCGTCCGGCGGGACGCCTGGACGCCGGCCTTGTCGTCGACCGAGGTGCCACTCACGATGGACTCGGCCGCGGCTGCGGCCACTGCAGAT
This sequence comes from Acanthamoeba lenticulata, assembly GCA_002179805.1. NCBI lineage: Eukaryota > Discosea > Longamoebia > Acanthamoebidae > Acanthamoeba > Acanthamoeba lenticulata. The sequence continues at coordinate 61,046 of NAVB01001151.1, read as the reverse complement.
GCCACAGCGGCCGCGCCGGCAGTCGAGCGCCCACAAGTGCCGCAAGAACGAACCCTGTGGGTGGGCACCGCTGATGGCCTCTGCTTCGAGTGGAGCGTGGACAGCAAGGTCGTGCGCCGCGATCTCACCGGCTCGGACTGCGACCCGATCAACGCCCTCGTGGTGCTGAACGACTACGCGTTTGCGGCCTGCGGGGACGGCGCCATCCGCAAGTACAAGACCATTTGGGCGTGAACGGCCAGTGCGGGGTGTCGAACCGGTGGCCGAAGGCCTGGGCAGAGTGGAGGAAGGGAAAAAAGCTTGGAATATACACTGGGCGGCTGCCCCGCCTGTAAGCCTTTGACAAGGCCTCTCTGAGACGTTTGTCTTGCCGACTGACAGGTTGTGCACATGAGGCATTTGCGGATTGCACTAACGAGTAGAAGGAGGATTCTTGAAATGCCAGAAGAAACAGGCTTTTGTGGTCTCGCTGTTGGCGTTCGTGTGTTGCGAGGGCGCCACTGCGGAATTTCCACCAGTTCAGGAGGGCGCAGATCGCTTGGCGTAGAAGGTGGCAGCACCATTTAAAAGCCGTCCAGCCGATCGCCTTTATCATCAGAACAGAAGACAAGACCCAGTGCCTGTGCAGCCCTTCTTTAGCCTTTTCTCACCTTCCCACGCGTGCCAGCATGCAGTCCTACATTCTCTGCGTCGGCGCCTTTATCACGCTTTGTATTGTGGCCTGCTCTGCACGTACGTTGGAGGCTTCATGCTTCATATACCCACCCTCAACTTTATCTCGCTAACAAGCATGCTTTGCTCTACAGAGCCTTGCCCCCTCGACGTCAGACAGACCATGATCAACTCCTTCGTGGAGGACGGCCAATTTCATTCGCTGTGGCGGGTAGACCTGACCGTGCCCAGTGCCTCCAACATGGAGGTCTCTTCCGTTCGCCTGTCGCTGTCTCCGCCGTCGCCGAATCATCCCGTGACGCAAGTCCGCGGCATGGAAAGTGCTGATCCTCTCAGTCCAGGGTCGGCCTCGTCATCCGCCTTCTACCGCCTCCCCAAGTGGCGCGCGGTCAAGGGTGGTCTCAAGGCCAGCCAATCTCATGGCTTTGAGTACGTCGTTCGTGGCATGGCCCCCGCCAGTGTTTCCCTGTCTTCGGTGTCCTGCGTGTCCACGCAGTCCGACCACTCCGCCTCTGCTCTGCCTTTCTACGCCGGCCCATGGCTCTCCCTCTTCAACACCAAGCCAAGCCCTGCTGCTTCCCCTGCCCCTTCATCCCAAACTCAGCAGCCCTCGCACAACGACAAGTGTGTCGTAAAGGTGGAGCAGCTGGCCCGTTCGGAGAGTGCTGGTGGCCTCTGGTTCGACTCTGACTTCATCTACCGCACCTACGAGCTGAACATCACCAACGTGGGCCGACAGCCACTGGCCTGGTCTCACATCCAGGTCAGCCTCAGACCCGACGAGGAGCTCTATGAGGTTCGTCTTGCTCACCGTCTTGCATAACGAGGGGATGCACCAAAGCTGACCTTCTCCTCCCTTAGTGGTGGAACCTTGTGAGGCCCACAGCCACCGAGCCTGTCCTCAAGCTTACCACCAACGGTGGCCTGGAGTCCGGTGGAGTCCTGAAGGCCGGCTACGTTGTTCGCTCCCCGCTGTTGGCCCGCGGTGGCCAGGAGCCGACTCTCGCGCTGAGCCAGGTCTCTTGCGTCGGCGCCGAGATCTTCATCCCGGCCCCGCCCGCCCTCTGCCGAGCCAACTTGAACATCACCGCTCGCACCGACAAGGACCGCAGCAGGTGGTCCGACGGGGAGTACTTCTACCAGGTGTGGGACGTCAAGATGGCCAACATGGGCAGCCGCTTGATCACGGACGCTCGCCTCAGCCTTCCGCTCTCGCCTCAAGCCGAGATCATTCAGGTTTGTGCTTCAACTGGCGCTTCTTGCACTTCTTCCTCTTCTTCAGCCAGACCTCTAACCTTGAGGGCATCATCGCAGTGGTGGGATATCAACAGGACTGGTTCAGCGAGCGTGTTCCACCCGGCCGCGCCCGTGCGTGTTGGCACGACGCTGTCTGCTGGCTTCATTGAACGTGTCCCTCTTTCGGCCATGGAGCAGCACCACGCCATCAAGCCCCAGCTCGACTCGATCTCCTGCGTCTGAAAGCAGTCGTAGGGGGCTCTCTTTCTTCGTTCTCTAGCCATCATAGGATGCGCTCAAGGCAGATACCTGCCTCATTCACAAAAAAAGTCTGTACATATCACTGTGTTTATCTTTCCAAACGAGCGTCACGAATAGACCAGCTTCTCCTTCTCCTGGGGCCCCAAAGACAAACAACGACGGTTGCTCCACAGCCAAAGGGGGAAAACTGAAGAGGAAAATGAAGTTCAAGAAAAGAGACCCACAGCAGCGGACTGGCGCTCCGCTCGTGCCCTTGGCTCGCCCCTCGCACCGTTCGAAAGAACGAAAACGAAACGATAACGCCCCCTCGCGCGAGGACGTTCTAAACATTTGAGCAAATGAACTCGGCTGCCCCCGTTGGTACTGCTCCTTCCCCCATCCCCGTTCGAACCAATCTCTACTTGATTTTTATGCGTGGTCAGGGGAAAGTGCCCCTTCCTATTCCCCCCCTTCTTTCGTCAAGAGTCGCATCACTCTCCTTCTTCCCTCCATTTTTCATGCGCCCATCTTCTCCTCCTTTCGTTTAATCTCACGTGCTTTTATGCGCATCATCAACACACTTTGGGTTTTTCACGAAAGGGGTGCCCAAGTTCTGTACTTTCTGCGGGAAGCCGGTGCCCACTGAGCGGCCGGCCAAGTTCTGCACCAGCTGCGGCAAGACGCTGCCGGCCTCGCCCGCCTCATCGGCCCCCTCGTCCCCGGTCATCAGTGCGCGATGCCTTCCTCGTTCCCCCCCCCCCCACTTCTTCAGGGCCCGAAGCTCACCAAGGGGGGCGGCCATGCGGTCAGGCCCGGCCAATGGCGGCCTGCGAAAAGCGTCGACGACGATCAGCGGCACGAGCCCGGCCCGGCCGTCGCCGCCGGCGACATCGTCGCCCACCAGCGGCGGCCTCACGCTGTCGAAGCGCACCCCTGCCGCCGGCTCGGCGACGTCGGCGTCGTTCACGATCCACGAAACGCCCAAGTTCAACCCGACGGGCCTGCTCCAGCGCAGCGGCGAGTCGTCTCCCTCCTCGACGGGCGGCCCGTCGCAGCCCTACACATCCACCCTCCGGAAGGCTCCGGCGACACCTCCCTCAGCCGCGCCAACCTTCACCCGGCCGGACTCGAACCCGTCGCAGTCAAGCTCCTTCGCCCAGCGGTACGCCCCCGCCTGCGGCCTTGTGGTCTTGGCCGAGCTGACGATGTCCGCGCGCGTGTGCGTTTGTGTGTGGTCATGACAGGCGAGCCACGATCGTACCGGGCGCGGGCGTGTCGTCGTATCGATCAAACGCCACCAGCGGGCGCACTAGGCAGCAGTCCAGCGCGGGCTCTGATGGCGGCCTCGAATTCCTGGCGCTGGCCAAGGCCAAGGCCGACGCCCACGAGCGCGCTCGGCAGCAAGGGACCGGCGCCGGAGAGACCTCCGAGCCGGACGACCTCCGGCGCCGGAACACGGTCGTCGGCGACCGGCCCCCACCCCTGCCCCAGCGCGCCCACGGCTCGCTGGGGACCTCGCACGGGTCGTTGGGCGCCTCGGCCACAGCGACGCCGGCGCCCGCCTCGGTGCCTGCGGCCACAGCCAGCGGCCACGCCGGACTCTCGGCGTCGGCGCCCGCGGCCGTGCCGTCGCCAAGCGGCGAGGGGCCGCCGACTGTGCCCTCTCGCCAGCAGAACGCCAGCCCGGGCGGCCGCATGGTGCCCGCGCGACCGACGCCGCCACCACCCATGACCAACTCGCACTCGTTCTCGACGCTGCCGCCGCGCGCGCCGCCTTCTGTGGCCTCGACGCCTTCCACGGCTGCGGCCACGACGCCGCCGCCCGCGGTCACGCCGTTTGCCCGCGGCACGTCGATGCCGACCTACTCCGGCCCCGAGGCTTCGTCGGGCTCGCCGGCGGCGGCTGGTTTGCTGTCGCCGCGCAACTCATCGCAGACGTCGACGTCGACAACAATCCCCGCACAACCGCCGCCCACGCCGAGCGGACCACCGCCCGTGGCGCCGCGCACCGGCGGCAAGAAGCTGCCGCCACCGCCGCCGGCAGCCTCGGCCAAAACGCAGCTCTTGTCGGCCGCGCCGGCGCCTCCCTCGGGCGGCAGCAGCCTCGGCGCTAATGGCATCAGCATCGGCAGCATGGGAAGCAGTACGCCCTTGCCCCACGACCCTCACCGCCACGCTGCAGAGCTCACGGCGCAGACTAACGGAGGCGGCTTTGGCAGTGATTGGCGGAGCACCGCCCGTGCCGACGTCGGTCAACCGACCAGAACTCCCGTCGTCGGGCCCTTCGAGGCCGCCGTCTGGTGCGTCCTGAGACTCGTGCGCGATGTTGTGCGCGTTTTTCTGACGGGACATGGTATGCACGCACGCACGCACGCACGAACGCACGACCGCACGCAGGCGAGACTCCCGCGGCCGCGTGCGATCCGGCCATGCGCGAGCGCGTGATCAAGGAAATCATCGATACCGAGGAGGACTACATCCGCGATCTCGAGGTCATCATCAACGTCTACTTGGTGGCGATGCGCGAGCAGAGCATCGGGACCAAGGACCAGATCAACAACGTCTTCTCCAACATCGAGATGATCTACAAGGTACTCTTCCTCGCTGTGGCCCTCATCCCTGTCATCATCACCATCATCAAGCAGGTCGCTGTCATCTCATGGGGCGAGGTGGTGATGGGGTAGATCAACAAGGGCTTCTTCCTGCCCGTGCTCAAGACGGACTCGGTTGGCAAGGCCTTCCTCTCTGTCGTACGCTCCTCCCACTTCATTGCAATGTTTTTTTCTTTTCTTTTCTTTTCTTTTCTTTTCTTTTCTTTCTTTTCTTTCTTTTCTTTTCTTTTTTAATACTCGAAATGTTTTTCGTCCAGGTGGACTACTTGAAGCTGTACATGGTTTACTGTGGAAATCAAGACCTTTCCATGCAAACCCTGGCCGCACTCAAGGCCAATCCCAAGATCGAGCAATTCCTCTACGTGCGTTGCCCCCCCCCCCTCAATTCGCTTTTTTGTCGCTTCGTTCTCTGACCCTTGAGCTCCCCTCCCCTGTCATTGTTGGTACACAGAATTGCAGCCGGAAACCGGAATGCCGGAGCATGGACCTCAGCAGCTTCTTGATCAAACCGTGCGCCCTCCCGCTCTCAGAGCCCAGCTGCACGCGATGGGGTGGGGTGGTTGCAGCTCAACTGACAATCCAATCGACGTACGATGTGGTTCACAACAACAACAACAACACGACCACCAGAATCCAACGAATTTGCAAGTATCCGCTGCTGCTGCGCGAGCTGCTGAAGAACACGCCCGAGGATCATGACGACCGCGTCAATCTCGAGTCAGCTCTTCAGCGCATGACCTCCACCGTGGGCACCATCAACGAGAAGAAGAGCGATCTCGACAAGAAGATGCGCCTCTACGAGCTCTCGCACAAGATCAACCTCAAGGGGGTACATGTCTTTTATTATAATTATTATTCTTTTATTTTTGTTTGTTTTAATTTTAATTAAATACTTGAAATAAACGTTCTTACAACGCGGGCGTGGACAGGACATGCACTTGTTGAACTCGCCCAACCGACGGCTCATCAGCGAGGGCGAGCTCACGCGAGTGGCGCCCAAGGAGGTGCTGGGCAAGAAGCTGCTGCTCAAGACCCAGGGCCACTACTTCCTCTTCTCCGACCTGTTCCTCTTCACCAAGCCCACCTCTTCCTCCTACGACCTCAAGGCCCAGGTGCCCCTCACCCAGTCCCTCTACAAAGGTCCGCCCTCTCTCTCTCTCTCTCTTTCTCTCGCTTTCTCTCGCTTTCGCTTTCGCTTTCGCTTTCTCGAGATGCTGACGTGGTTGGACCGGCTCGGTGTGTGAAGACTCGGACATCGCGGAGGACGCGTTCGAACTGACCCAGATCGGGCAGAAGCGAATCTTCTTCGCGGCGCCGTCGGCGGCCAAGAAGGCCGAGCTCAAGAAGGACCTCGAGGAGCTCATCGCCTCCCACCTCGACATGCGCTACAAGAAGTTTGTCCAGAAGGAGATCGGTTCGAGTCCCTTTCTCTCGTGATGAAGATACGGTCCGGATGGAGTTGCAATGCGGCTGACCGTCATCATTACCATCATCACTCCACCACCACGAGTGCAGCCAAGACGCTTGCCATGCAGGTCAAGCCCGTCAACCCAGACGCGCCGATGCCCACCGAAGCCGAGCTCCCGCCGGACTTTTCTGTGCTGTCCTTCGCCGACTGGAAGAACAAGCTCGAGGCCAAGCCGCTCCCCGTCCTGCCGCCGCGCGACGACTGCGTACGCGCCTGTCTCTCTGTCTCTCTCTCTCTTTCCTCTCGCTTGGCCGTCTCGGCTCAAGTCTCTCTTCTTGTCGTGGTCGTGTGTGGACCCGCGCGCAGGTGCGATTTGTGTGCAACAGCCCCGCGCCGGAGAGCGAGAAGCGAGTGATCAAGCTGACCAAGGACAACGTCACGCTGCCGGCCCTCCAGGACCAGATCCGCAAGAAGTTCGACATCGGCCCCGCCGTTGGCTTCCGGTACTTCTTCCTTCCCTTCCCCTCTTCATCCTTCTCCAAAGCCGCTGCTGTTCTTGTCGTTGACGTCGCGGGCGTTGATGGTTGGTTGGCACGACACAGGATCGTGTATCCCAACAACGACGGCTCGTGGGAGATGTGTCCACTCAACGACCAGCGCGAGCTCGAACAGTGCGTCGAGAAGAAGATCTCCGACCTCTTCCTCACCTGGCTGGCCTAGGCCCTGCTGCCTGCTCGTCTTGTTGCCCAACAGGAAGAAGAAAAAGAAGGAAGCCTTTTTGTACTACACCACACACAAACCCTGGGGCGTTCTGTGTACGACTTGTTTTGGGGTTTTTTCGTGTATTTTTGGTGCCTTCTTCAAGGGTACTCATCGGCGGGCAGCTTGGTGTAGGCCTTCTCGCCCCACAGCTTGTTGAGCGCGTCCTGCGCGGCCTGTGTGGTGGAGCAAGTAGAAAGAGAGAAGATGTGAGACACCTGCAAAGCTATCTCTGTGGGGTGTAGAGACGCACCTCGGTCTGCGCCTTGACGATGGACTGGCCCGAACCCTGGCCCAGCAGCTGCGAGTCCGAGTAGACGCCAACGACGAACATCGACTTGGTCGAGTATCTGGCCGACTCCTGCAGCACTCTGTTGATGATAACGATGATGACAATGACGAGTAAAGACAAGCAGAGGAAGACGCAGACGGTGATCAGACGAGACACCTCACGAGGGCGCAGGTGAATCAGGACAACAACAACAACAACGTACGTGTAGTAGGGAGCGCCAGAGCCGCGGCGCGTGAGGAGTTCCGAGAGCGTGTTGCGGGGCAGCTTCTGCCTCAGGAAGGAGATGATGTCGAGATTCTCCTCCTGCGGCAGGATGAACCGGGTCACGAACTCCCTCGCCGCCTTGAGACCCTGTGTGCAGCGAGAGTCGCGTAGTTACGATGTGTTATTCTTCCCTTCGCGGAGCTTTGTCCTCTCCAAGAAGGGGAGGGTACGCTACCTGGTCCATGTAGAGGCTCGCCACGAGAGACTCCATCGTGGCGGCGATCACGGTGGGCTCGCCCCTGTCCTCCTCGTCCTGCGAGGGAAGGCGAATCGATCAACCACAGGAAGAGAAGGAGCCGACAGATTGGCGAGTAAAGCGGTAAAAAAAACGAACCTCGATCGGTGTCCAGCGGACAAAATCTTGGAGGCCAAGTCGCTTGCCGGCGACGGCAAGAGAGGAGTTGCTGGTGAAGAAGAAGGTGGCATCAGACATGGCGCGGACGGGCAAGCTCGGGTACTTGTTCGCCAAATGCTCGCAAACAAGGAAATTGAGCATTCGATCGCCTGCACCCGGGAAGCGATTAATTTGCCTTCATCAGAGGAACATGATGAGCGTAAGTAGCGGATACCAAAGAATTCCATGCGCTCGTGGGCAACCTCCTTGCCGTGTGAGTAGGACGGGTGCGTAAAGGCTTGCAACAGGAGTTTCTTGTTGTTCCAATAGAGCCCGATGCGGGCCATGAAGGCATCAAGACGCTCATGAAGCAGCTCGGGATCATTAATTTGATTGCGAGGCGCTCGCTTCACCTTGGCAGGCGCGGACGGGGTCACCCCCTCCACGGTAGTGGCCAAGAGACGGCGGGAATTAATCGAAGAAGACGACACCAGCAGACCGGCGACGGAGGTCCGCGACAAAGCGAGAGGAGAAGCAGCGCGAGCGGCACTGAAGGAGGAAGGAGACAAAAGTCGGAGGGTGCCCGATGTGCGCTTCATGATGTCAGCCCACTTTGTCGCGTTTAAAACAAAGTAGAAAAACAAACTCTGAAAAGGTTGAGAAAAACGACTAATATGTCAACAAATTCTTCTGTTTGCGACAAAAGCAACCAAGCCTCATGGTGTAGTTGGCAGCATGCTAGATTTTGGTTCTAGTGACCCGAGTTCGATTCTCGGTGGGGCTAAAGCTTTTTTCTTCTTCGTTGGCACGTGATCCCTTGTGCCCAACGTGATTGGAGGGAGACTTGCTGTCCTGGTTCTACGGCCAATTGGCCTACGCCACAGACCTTTTATTAGTTAACACAGCTCATTATTAAACAACCCTCACCAACGCAACACTCTTCAGAAAATGTCGATGGCTGCACCTACCGTGCCTCGCTGCCTCGGGCTGTTGTTGTGCCTGATACTGCTGGGGATCAAAGCGAACGGTGCCGTCACTACAATCACCATCACCGACGTCGGTGGCCCTGGCTGCTACCCCGAGGTCACCCTCATGGAGAACGGAACGTGGCCCACGTGCTCGCAAGGGGCAGCGGCGTGCCATCAGACAGCGGTCTTCAGAAACGCCAGCTTGGCGCCGTTCGACGAGGAGCTGACCATGGTTTTCCATGGCCCAATCGAGTTCTCCAACATCGCCGTGTACTACCCGACCAACAACAACCTCGCAGCCACGACCTGGACGAGGGAGTCCAACTGGAACCGCTCCGCGAGCGACAACCTGGTGTGGTTCAACAACCTGGGCGGTGGCGTCAGCGGGCAGTGGTCGATTTGTGGAGGCAACTCGCAGTCGTACGCGTCTGCCAACGGGTCCCTCCCCGCAGCCTCACCGCAGCACTTCACCGGCTCCCTTGGCAAAGACGGCGCAGTCAACATCCTCACCGGGCAGCCATGCTCCGGGACCGCCTGTGGTACGGACCACTTCCTCTCCGGAACACACATTGACGTCTGTTGATCGACTCTCCATACTGTCATCAGGCCCTTTCTTCAGGCCGGCCAGCAACCATGGCTGGGCTGGCCCTCGGGGCGCCAAAGCCTTCCTGCTGCGCTTGTCCATGCCTTTCGTGGGCACCCAATCGCCCGCCTTCTGGATCCTCAACGCCAAGATTGTGCACACGGCTCAGTACGGGTGCAACTGCCGCGGCACCGGGCCCAAGGGCTGCGGCGAACTCGACGTTCTCGAAGTGTTGATCGGTGGAAACCAAAGCGTGGCCACCTCCACCATCTACTCCTTCCGTGGAGCCGTCGGCACAGGAAACAGCAACTCGTTTGTTCGCCCAACCACGGTGCGTTCACAGTTGGCCCGAGTCTCGTCCTCTGGCTCAAGGAGCAATCTGACCCGTGTCCTGCGAACGAGAAGCCCACGACGTACGCAGTGATCTTTGACCCGACCAAGGGGCTGGGACGGGTGCAAATGACGATCGTCGAGGACTCGTTCGCCTTTCCAAAGAGCGTGGACAAGGCCACCATCGATCGGTGGAACGCGAACGTTGGCTTCACCATGGTTCGCGTAGTGCCTCCTGTTCCGGCTCCTTCATGAGGTCCTGTTCTAACGTCATCTTGTTGTTCAGAGCATGGCCAATCGCGTGCCTAGTGTCAATCCTTACCCATGCCCTGCTGGCGTCGGTGGCGCCTGATCTCTCATCCCAGCTTCCTTTCCTTGAGGAGCTTTCGTTCATTCTTCATCGACCCCCAACTGCTGCAGACGAGAGTGGGGACATAGCTTGTACAATTGTTCAAACTTTACATTGCCATCAAGAGGAGGGCGCACTAGACGTCGTCGGCTTGTCGCTTCGGGCCTATCCCGAAACCACACAGCCACCCACTCCTTGCGAGAACTATGAGCTAGAAGACGTCCTCGACGAAGTACGGCCCCGGGCTGGCTTTCTGCTGCTGGGCGCATCGTCGTAGTTGCCGTTGCTCGCGTATCAGCACCACAGCGGCGAAGGTCACACCTCCCAGAGCTGCGACTGCAGCCGCAGCCCCTCCGATCACGCCAGCACCGAGCGCCAGCTTGTGCGCCTCTGACCATTCGAAGGGACCACTTGGCGACGGCGATGGTGCGAGCGAGGCCGCGGCCTGCGCGGCGGCTGATGGTCGTTGTGGCGGTGCAGCAGGCGATGTCGACATAGGGGTGGAAGGAGACTGCGGACTGCCGCCCAGCGCCCCCACGTAGGGGATGGGCCACAGACAGAAGAAGGCGAGGATGAGGAAACGCAGCACGAGACCCAGCGCGCTCGTCATGTTGTTTGGAAGCAACAAGAGGTCTGTGAAGTCAGCTATGTGCGTGTTGTGCGGTGTTTCTGAGAACCCAAGCGTGACCAGAGCCTCTTCCTGGCTCCTTCGCTTGCTCGCCGGTCTGGGCAACTTGAGTTGCCAAGAGGCGCTTCCTTGACAACAACCAACCAATGGGCAACGAAATCGATTTTATGTACACAGCAGCGGCGGCCTGGGGGTGGGCCGTCGCACCAAAGAACGAAGAGCTGTCGTGTTTTCGCTCTTCTAGCGGATAAAGAGAGAAGATCACCGGGAACCCGACTCCGAAGAAGACGCGGTGCTGCGCGGGGAGGGCGAGGAGGAGGCCGTCGTGGACGTGGAGGCGGACCGACCCCGCCTGGTCGGCCGAACCGTGGGCTTGACGCCATCTTCCGCTGCGCCTTGTTCATCCAAGTCTTCGCCTTGCATCTTGTGGACCCGCTTCAGGTGCTGGGACTGTTCCACCAACATCATCATCAGAGCGGTGGCCACACAGGAACGATTGGCGGGTGACTGGGGCGATACCAGGTTGATCTTCTGAGAGAAGCTCTTCTTGCATCCGGGGACGGTGCAGACAAAGGGTTTTTCGCCTGTGTGGACCAGTTGATGCCGCCGCAAGTTGGACGCCTGCGCAAAGCTCATGCCGCAGTGGCACACGTGCGGCTTGTCCCCTTTGCGTGATCAACACAACACATAACAAGTGTGAGCGCGAGCCAATTGGCTGTTGCAAGACCGCTGCGGCGGACAGTACCGGTGTGGGTGTAGAGGTGCTCCTTGAGGGAGGCTGAGTGGGCGAAGCGCTTGTCGCAGCCCTCGTAAGTGCAGCCGTAGGGCTTCTCCTTGGTGTGCACGCGGAGGTGCTGGATGAGATTGGATCGGTCGGCAAAGGCCTTGCCGCAGGCATCGCACGCGTAGGGCTTAGGCCCGTTGGACTTCTTGGCCAAGCTGTAGATGCACACCTGGATCTTGAACGGCTTGCCGCCCGTCGCGCCCGCCGCGGCAACGGGTGCCGAACCCGAGCTGGACGAGGCTCCCGTGGGCTCTTGCTTGACACGCGTGCTGCGGTCGGCGTCCCCGGAAGGCTCACGCTTGACGACCGCAGTTGCTGCAGCTGACGCCGTGGAAGTCGTTGTTGTGGTCCTGGCGGTCTTGCGCTCACGGGAAGTCGAGGCAGAGCCCTTTCCGGCCGAGGGAGCTCGCTCGGGTTCGTCATTTCGCGCCTTGAGTTGTAGCTGACTCGGCGCCGGGTCAGAGCCAGAGGAGTGATTCCTTGGCGCGCTCATGGTCGAAGACAATGACGACGACGACGAAGAGGTGCGTGGCGTCGCGTCGGCGGGGGTCCAATCCTCGTCGTCGCTTTCCTCCTCCCCGTCAGCGTGGTCATTGTGAACATCGTCATCGTAGTGATAATCGGCGTCGTAGTTCTCCTCTTCTTCGTGGTCATAATCTTCGTCACCATCGTCGTCAGCGTCCTTCTCCGGCTGGGACTGCGTGTCAGGATCCGCATACTCCTCCCGCTCGTACTCGCTCTCCGAGTCGTTGGACATTTCGTCGGCGGCGCGGCGCTGCTCCCTCGCCACTGTTTCCCTCCTGCCGTGCTCGAGGCGGATGACATCCTTCTCCAGCACGTGGTCATCGTCATCATCTTCGCCGTCCTCATTGTCACTCTCCTTACTGGTAACACGCTGCTGTTGGTGGGAAAGTTGCTTTGCCGCGGCCGTCATGGCCCGCTCGAATTCACGGCGCTCGCGGCCCTTCTTCCGGGTGTCGTCCTTCTTCCGTCGCTTTTCCCCGGCGCCAAAGGGAAGCACGGGCGCGCGAGGTCGCTTGGTCGCCTTAAGCTCGGTTGTATGCTTGGCCATCCAGCAGTCTTGATCGACCATGGTATGATCCCGGCGAGAGTCGTCCTTGCTGTACCAACCATCACCATCGTCGTCGTCATTCAGCAGGCCTGCGTCGAGGTCTTCCTCCATGTTCTCGGGGTCGCTCTCCGAGAACGTAGTAGCAATGGGGGACTTGATTTCCTCCTCTTCCTCCTCCACCATGCCGGTTTCATGGCTGTCAGTAGTCGTATGGTCCTGTATAGAACCGTGGCGGCAGACTACTTGAGTTGTACTGCGTTATTTTTGCAAGAAGGGCACAGGGCTGGGCACCTTGGTTCCACCGTAGTGCTGCTTGAGTTGCGCGTTGACAAAGTCATTCAGCTTCCACAGGGTATGGTCCTCAAGCGTTTCTAAGTCGAAGGTCCAGTCCTCGCCCGACTGGAACCCAAAGTTGAGAAGACCCAAGGTGAGCGCTCTTAATACAAAGATGAGGGGAAAAAGATGAAAGGGGCACCTGGCGCAGTTTGGAGGGCGAGTGCCGTTCAACAATCTTGATGATGGAGGGAAGAGCATCTTCAGGCAGCTGGCCAATCTTCCGTGAAAGAGTATACTTGTGCGCCATGTCCATGACACCAGACGGTGCGCAACTGGAGAGAGAAAAACCCGGCTGGGTTACACACTTGATTCGCCGAACAAAGACCTTATGTCGCGCCGAGAAGAAGTTTGCGTATCCCAAGGAGGGTGTGCGCACCTTGTTGTTGAAGTGCCGTAAGGTTCATAGCGCAGGCCCTGAGCGCGGGACGTGCTTCGTGCGACGCTTGAGTCATACGAAGCAGCGGCTGTGCTGGTGCTGCTTGTAGTAGAAGTCACAGGCGGCCGTGCCTCACTGCGCCGCCCCCGAGGTCCCAATGAAGAGGAGGGCCTTCCGTCCCTGCGCGTGCTGGAAGTAGCTCGCTGCGCCTTGTTGGTCCTCTCTCGCGTGCTGCTGCTCGGCTCATCTTCGTCGTCTTCAGGCCCGAAGGAAAGGGTGGTGTCGGTTAGCTTGTCTATGAGTTGCTGCCGGCGTTGCTCATACTCGGAAGCGCTTATAAATCCATCAGCAAGCAGCCTTTGGAGAGTCCTAAGGTGTTCCATCCTGAACGAACGACAAAGTTTGAGGTAATCCTTTTCACGAGCACCAACAATTCAAAGCCCATCACCTGCAGGCGAAGGGTAGGCGCATCCATGGCTACTCAAATACTTACCAGGAACGCGGTTAGTAAAGACCCCGTGTGTGGTTGTATGTAGAATTCTCCCTTGTACGCAAGACCTTTACCAGATGATCTTCTTGGTGATTGCTGCTTTACTTTTTTTTTTTGGCTTTTTTGTCGTTTCTTTCCCACATTTCAGCAGCTGAAAGAATGTCCACAATGTGTGTTTCGGGGTGTCTTTTTGGCGTCGCTTATCTCGTGTTGGTGTGCAACTCGACCCTTGCTTCCAGTCCTACGCAAGACGCACAGCCATGAGCATGAACGACCGAAACCGCCATCTGCGACTGTTTGTAAGTGTTGTTGTGGTTGCTTCATGCTCGCACAAGACAGTAATGAGGCAAGAAGGTTTGCAGTTATCGTTCACAAATTGGCTGCTGTCGGGAGTGGAGCAAAAATATTCAAAAAGAAAACACAACAGAAAATGCGAAGGTAAACGATCTTGATCCACACCAAAATGGACTTGGACGCTTGTCTAGAGAAGTTGTACAAATGTGAGCCAGTTTCTGAGCATGCAGTGAAGTGGATATGTGGCAAAGTGAAGGAGTTACTTGTTAATGAGCCGAATGTGCTCTCCCTTTCCACACCTCTCACTGTTGTGGGCGATGTTCACGGGTGCGTTCGTGCCGTAGGTCAGCGCTCTTTGCCACTTCAGTCCCCAACTAACAAATGCGTTCGGACCAGGCAATTTTATGATGTCATCGAACTTTTTCGCATCGCCGGCCACGTGCCGGACACCAACTACCTCTTCCTCGGCGATTTTGTCGATCGGTGCTCGCCCTCGTGCTGCATATACAGTGCTGTTTCAAGTGGTGCAAGATACTCATGCTCGTTATTGTGCAGAGGTCATCACAGCGTAGAAACGGTTAGTCTCCTGCTAGCCCTCAAACTTCGCCATCCCCACCGCGGTAGTAACCCCCCCCCCACTAAGCACGTTCGTGTGCATTTCTCGAGGCATGCTTCTTGCTCAATAACTTATCTTCCTTCAACTTCTTGTTGTTACTCGCTTCATGCTGTTGCTTGTAGTGCACCTGCTCAGGGGCAATCACGAATCGCGGGCCATCTCGCTCACGTACGGCTTCTACACCGAGTGCAAGAAGAAGTACGGCAACAGCTCCAACGTCTGGTATGTGTTCACACACAACAAGAAACTCTGGCCTGTACTGTGACACATTCCTCACTTGAACGGCACAGGAAGTACTTCATGGACGTCTTTGACTTTCTGACGATCTCTGCCACCATCGATGGCAAGATCTTTGCCGTACATGGAGGTTCACAACAACCCTCGCCTGGTCCCGTCGCCCCGTTAGCTTACTTCCCGTCTCCCTTCCTCTGGCATGGGCGCAATCAGGCCTCTCGCCAGAGACGATGTCGCTGGACCAGATCCGCGTGCTCTATCGATTCGGGGAGATCCCTATGGAGGGTGCCATAGCCGACCTCATGTGGTCCGACCCGGACGAGAACAAAGAGGGCTTCTACCTTTCGCAGCGGAATGCGGGCTACCTGTTTGGTGCCGACGTAGCGGACAAGTTCCTGCGAACGAACAATCTGCAGCACATCCTCCGAGCCCACCAACTCTGCATGGGTGGCTATCAGGTGCTTTGGGAGGACAAGCTCTCCACAGTGTGGTCGGCCCCCAACTATTGCTATCGCTGCGGCAACGTCGCCTCCGTGCTGGAGATCTCTGAGGTAAGGCCGAAGATGCTCGTGTTCAGGTTCCTCATGTCATGACTCGCCTTCTTGTTCCTCACCTGCGTGCTGCTCGTGGCTCTGTAACAACAGAGTGGAGAACGCACCTTCAATGTTTTTGATGCTGCGCCGGAGAACTCGAGAGCTGCTCCGGAAGCCAACGTGCCGGACTACTTCATCTGACCTCCGCATTCCCCTCATCAACCCAACCTGCTGGTGGGTTCACTTATTTATTTTATTTTGTAGAAATAGAAACATTGAGATATGAACTGGCTGAGTGTTCGCCGTTGCAATGAGAATGGCAAGGGCGGTACGTCGTCTAGTGCTTGAAGTTGCTGAAGCTACTCGAAAGCGAGTTGGATTTTGCGTTTTCAGACTCATTTTTGGGGTAATTTCCATAAATGGGAGGTCTTCTCCTAAAGGAGAGATACAAGAAAAGACTGTTTTCCTTAATAATTACTATCGTTGTGCACGACACGCCAGAAGGCGAGTGGTAAAGAATCTTTGCAGGTATGAAGAACGCTCGACTTCCATCGAGCACTTCACCATGGAACAGGCCTGCGGCTCCCCGCACCGCACCCCCAGCACCTCCTCCCCCAGAAGAGGAAGGAGAAGACTTTGATGAGGGACAGGACCTCCCCCCTGTGTCTCCACTCAACACACCACCTCCCCCGACAGACCCACCGCTTGATAGTGAAGATGCAGAAGAGCTGTACGATAAGCTTGGGAGTGGAATGGAGGTGATGTCCCAAGAGTTCACAGCGCGCGTGTATGCCCCATCTTCATCGCGTTCAGGCTCAGCCCCGTTTGTAAAGAGAGATGAAGAAGTGAAGAAGACAACGGAAACAATGGACATGGAAAAGAGCAGCAGAGGAGCGAAACTAGAAGACAGCAGCGAACGCAAGAGAAAAAGGGAGCAGGCAGGAATCCTTGGCGGCTCCAGCAACGTTGGCCAAGGAATTGGGAAAGAAGCTGAACCCAAGAAGAGCTCTCGGACACCCAACAATGGCGATCAACCCTCCGTAACCGCATCATCCTCTTCGCCAAAGCGTACTCTGACTAGTGGAAGCCCAAGTCAAAAGCCATTGGAGGCTGTTGCTCCACCCGCCAAGCGTGGCAGGACTGGTGACCAAGGCGCTTCGCCTTCGGCCTCTGTCTCTGGTCGGCCGCTGCAGTCCCTAACGATGGCTTCGAACACGAGGAAGCTGTTGGCCTTCGACCAGCGCAAGCTTCCTTCAGCTGCCACAGGCTCACCGTTGATGTCTTCCCCCTCACCTCGCTTCACGTCTGCCGATGCCCGAGCAGAGGCCCCAACGGACTTCGTATGCCCGTCCCCCAGCCGGTTGCCTGAGAGCGCCAGCCGAAGCCCAAGGGAGACGTCGTCTGGAAGCACAACAGCTGCAGAGAGCCCAGAGGCTCAAAGACGGCTGCAGGCCACTGCGCCCAACGGAGAACGTCTCCGCTCGGATGGAGATGTGCGTGCCACGATAGAAGAACTGTTGCGATCGCCTGCTTACGCACCACCGACGCACATCCTCTGCGCGCTGACCAAACGAGTCATGACCCAGCCCGTGGTTGCTGCCGACGGCAACACGTATGACCGGAACGCGATTGAGGCCTGGATTCGGGAGCGACTACCACCCGATCGAGAGAACGACAACGTGGCCATACCAGGCCCCGACCCCAGCAGACCCAGCATCTCGCTCAGCCTGCTCATCCCTCACATCATGACCCAGGAAGCCGTGACGCGATGGCGGAGGCGGAGGAAAGCTCTAAAGAGCATCAGACGCAGCCGCAACGATCCTGAACTCATGAGGCAGCTCCGTCGGGCGCTGACGGATTTGAGACAGCGCCACCTGAACCACTACGAAAAGGCTCAGAAGCTGAGCCGGCTGGCTACCGACCTGAAGGAGGCTCATGAGCAAGAAGCCAAGGTGAGCAAGTCGGTTCAGGAGAAGCAAGCTCTGGTAGCCCAAAAGCAGACCATCCTCGTCGGGCACGACGCGGAGATCATCGAGACCGAGAATCAGCTTCGCGAGCTGGAAAAGCATCTCCAACAGCTCAAGGCCGCTCGCGAAGCAGAGCGAGACCAAATGGAGGTCATCAAGCAAGAGGTCCTCGCGCTGGAACAAAGGGCCAAGGCGCTCAACTCAGACACCGAAACACTGCGCCGATCCGGGTTCGTGTCCCTCTCTCATCTGTGTGAAGTGAGCCGCGAGCTCATATCAACTGCAGGTCAGAGATTCTGGAGGAAAAGGCGGGCATGCGGGAGGAGCTGGATCAGGTGTGGGAGCAGGCGTCCCGAATCCGTTCGCAGCTGGAAGAGGCACGCAAGGTCCAGCAAGCTGCCGATGAAGAGCCCGAGATTCGGGAACTGCGTCAGCGCTTGGAGAAGCAGGCCTCCCCTGAGGGCGTGGACCAAGAGCAGAAGGAGATCGCCGAGCTCCAGACCCAGATCGCCAAGGAACTCTGCCAGCATGCTCGGTAAGCTTCAACCACCTGGGAAAGGCCGCACTGGACTGACCAGTGTCACGGTGAACGCTGCAGCTTGCTGGGGTCGGACGAGGCCCTCAAACCGCTGCTGCTGGAGCGCGCGGCAGAGTTTGGGTCGCAGGAGGCGCTATGCCGGTTGGGCAAGTACTACATGTATTCGGAGCAGGTGGAGGAGCAGCAACGTGCCATGCCCTGCTTCTTGCGCGTCGCCGAATCAGCGCAGCCCAGCGTTGGAGGCCAGGACCAGCGCGAGAGCATATGGGTCGTCAAGTCCAACTACTACCTGGGCACCTGCTTTAACAGCGGCCTGGGGGGTACCACCGCCAAGAACCGGGCGCTGGCCTTCCAGTACTTCCTCAAAGCGGCAGAGAGGCACGACCACACCACAACCCCTCCCCCCTGCTGTGGCCCTGGACAGTCTCTGACTCTTTCTACTTCAGCGGCCACGCGAGAGCGCAGAACATCGTGGGCAACTACTACAACGAGATGGACGGGGTGATCCCTCGGGATGTGGAGATGGCGTTCCACTACTTCCAGCAGAGCGCGGCGCAGGGCGACAAGATGGCCCTCTACAACTTGGCCATCCTCTACCAGTCGGACGAGATCCAGGCCAAGGACGAGGCCCACGTACGTCCACCTCACCTAAGATCCTGCATCCCCGTACAAGGTGGTCGGTGCAACCTCCTCATCCGCTCTTACGTACGTCGACGTCTCGCAGGCGTTTGACTTGTTCAAGAAGCTGGCCGAAGACGGAGACGAGGACAGCATGTGGGAGGTCTGCATGTGCTACAAGGAGGGCAAGGGCGGTACGTTGTCCTCGAACGACCGACCTCATCGATGATAGTCCTCCTTCTTCCGCTCATCCTGACCCGCGTGAGGACGATGATGATGTGCAGTGGTCCCGGACATGGAGAAGGCGCGCTTCTGGCAGGAGAAGGCCGTCGCCACCGGCCAGCCGGCGCCTGAGGCTATTAGGAAGGCTCTCTTCGACTGAAGCCAGCCACAGAAGAACATCAAGAGTTTGGATTAAATACTTGATGATGATCCTGTTTGCCCGCACAAGAGGTTCATCATGGCGAGGAGGAAGAAGCTTCGGGAAGGGTGAGGGCATAGGCGACGTCAAAGTCGGGGATGGTCTCGCGCGGGTAGCCCATGGCGTTGCTCACCACCTGGCACGCGCCGATCGTCGTTCGCGCGCACCAGTGCGTGTGCCCGTAGGCCCACGCCGCGATGGGCGGCGCGTGTGCGACGATGAAGGCCTCGAGGTCGGTGAAGGCCGAGGCGTCGAGGCAATGATGCTTGGGGTTGACCGAGTTGGGCGTGGGCGCGTGGTGGGTGAGAATGACCACGCGGTCGTGCCCGCCCTCAGCGGCGAGCCGGGCCACCTGCTCCTGGAGCCACGCCAAGTCGGCCTCGTGGAACGCGTTGGTGTCGTCCACGCTCAGCCTCGTCTTGTTGTACTTGATGTTGTAGTAGTCGTTCACCATCCGCGACGCCTCTGCGCCAACCTGCCCATGTGCACGAGGTTATGTTCATAAAAGTCAATAGGCTTACAACCGCAAGACTAGAGCGTACGCTCTCGGGGATGTGCGTCCACAGCGTGCAGCCCAGGAGCCACACGCGCTCCTTCTCCTGGTCGAGACGATGACGATGATGAACGACGAGATGACGCAATGATGGTGTGAGTGCTTGTGGTCCAGTGCTAGAGGACACCGAGGGCAGCGGCTCGTACGAGGTGGACGGCGGTGCGGTCGAGAAAGACGAGCTTATCCGGCCGCATGGCGCACACGCTGGCGATGACCGGCTTCACCTTCTCGTAGTGCCCCTTGTAGAACTCGTGGTTGCCCGCCAGCACAAAGATGCGCGCCCAGCCTTGCGCGAGTGCTGTTTCGGCGTCGGTTGAAGAAGGTGAAGATGAGGAAGGGGCGGGCCGATCAGCCAGCGAGAGAAGGAAGCGCTGGTAGTCCGAGCCAACGTGCGGGTAGCCAATGTCGCCCAGCAGGGCCAGGTAGGGTGCCGTCGCAGGCACCTCGGGGAATCGACCTTCCCTCATCTCCAGATGCACGTCGGACAAGATCTGCAGGCGGAAAGGGCTCGAATGCCCACTCCCATCGTTGGTCTGCATCGATGAAAGCAAAAAAAATAAATAATTAAATCAAAAGAATATTGCAAATAAGAAAAGAAATACAATAACCTGAAAAGGAGAAGGAAAGGCTCGCGACCAGCCCCATTTGTTATCGCCCTCAAATCCCCTCAAGACAAGATGTTCATGCAACTGCCCGTATGATTCTGCTTCTTTTATATATTGTGACCAGGCTCTCAGTCCTAACTCGGGCGTGTTTGCTCATGTGATTTTGTAGCAAGAAGGTGGCCAGACCACCACTTGCACCGTCAGCGAGGACGTGAAGACCAAGTTCAAGGCCTTCAAGACCGGCAAGAACCAGGCGAACAATGCCTTCATCAGTATGTGCTTCCCAGGAGCAATCAGGAACTATTTTAATTTTTTACTCCCTCACAGTGAAGATCAACCCTACTGCCCTCGAGGTTGTGGTTGATACTATTCTCGAAAACGTCTCCATCTCGGAGATCGCCGATGAGCTCCCCGAGTCAGCGCCCCGCTACATCGCCTACAGGTTCGCTTTACCGAGAGCGATTATGTGACATTTGCCCCGGCTCAAGTTTGACCTTCGTTGGCGTGCGCAGCTACAAGTGGGTGCACGATGACGGCCGCGTTTCGTTCCCGTTGGTGTTCGTCTTCTACTGCCCCAAGGGCATCAACACCAAGCTTAACATCTTGTACGCCAGCACCAAGCCGATCCTCACTGAGTCGCTCCAGGTCCAGAAGGTTCGCTCTCCTTTCCTCTCAAGACAAGCCTTTCGTTTCGGCCAGTTTCAACTTTGGGCGTTGTTCTCACCGGGCTCGTTGCGCAGCTCTTCTCGGTTGCGACCACCGAGGAGCTTACCGAGGACTGGCTGAAGGACAAGCTCGCCTTCTTTAAGTAAACAACGTTTGCTGGGCTCTTGGCGCGCACCGCAATTCACCAGCTTGTTGTACCTTCATGCGTGTACCACCACCTTCTCGCCAAAACTGTCTTCCTTCTTCCCTTGGGGTCATGTGTTGTTGCACAAAGTAGTGGAGAGACGCTTTATTATTGCTGCTTTCTTCTTCCTCGAAGAAGAAAGCACGCGAGATACCGCTCGCTCTTGCGTTGACACCCATGATGATTGCTTCACACGCTTACGCCGTCCCTCCTCCACCGTCACTTGTTGAGCCGCAGTCTGTTGGGTCACTCATCGGACTTGGACTTCTTCTTTTTCTTCTCCTTCTTCTCTTTCTTCTCCTTCTTGCCGCTTTCGCCCTCCTGGTGGCCGTTGAGCTCTTCGTCTTCCTTCGGCTTCTTCTTTTCCTTCGCCTCCTCGTCCTTGTGGGCACTCTCATCGCCCTCATCCTTCTTCTTCCTCGGCGACTTCGTCTTGGTGATCGTAGGGATCGTCTTCCTGGCCTCCACCTCAACGTCATCGGCCTTCTCCTTGCCCTTGCCCTTGTCCTCCTGGGCCTGTTGCTCTTGGGCCGGCGGCTTGCTTTCGGGGACGTCGATGACCCAGTCGTCCATTTCCTTGGGCACCTCAAACGTCGGTCGCGGCTGGTACCGGACACGAGAACGTTGAGCTCGAAGAACGAAAAAGCGGCAGAAGAATGAAGAGCGAAGGGGGGGGGGAAGTACCGACGTCCCGCTGCGAAGACGAGGCGAAGTGTTGCGTCCGTTCCCAACGTCACGGGGGCTCAGGGTCTACCGACAAAGTGACCGTTAGAGGCATGAACGATTTAAAGGAAGCCAGTCGAAAGGTCGAACCTTGGCACCACCTTCCCGTGGTGTCTTTCCGTCGCGTGGGGCCTTTTCATCCCGTGGCGTCTTCTTGGTCTTCGAATCCTTCTTCTCGGCCTTCTTTTCCTTCTTGTCCTTAAGCTTGGTTAAATCCAGATGCTTCTCCTGGCTCAGCTTCTTGTCCTTCTTGTCCTTCTTCTCTTTTACGCTACTCATTCTCTACGCTGGTTGAAAACAAAATCTGGTGCGCGCTTTCCGGCCAGGCTGGTGTGTGTTCGTGTTTGCCGGCGGTTGAGGCAGAAGCAGGATCCCCGAAATGCGGGCCTGAAGCAACGGTCGCAAACCCTTTAATAACATTAATAAGGGAGCGGCTGACGTCAGCTGGGCAAGCCACTGGGTTTGTTGTGGTGTTGTAAAGGTTGTGTTGTTGCCTTGAGCCTGCATAGCAGTTCCCAGCGAGTCCGCTCAACTCTCTCGTCCACGAATAGCACATTAAAAAAAAAAGAGAAACTCGGGTCACGGCGTCCGGCTACTTGGCGGAGCTGATTGCGTTCACCAGCCTGTGTGTCGTGCGCACCATCACGCCGCGTCATCATAAGTTCAAGAGGCACTGAAGAAGATCTGAGGGCGAACGCACCAGTCAAGCCCTTCGTGCAGGCCTGAGGAAAAGGGGCGTGGTGGAGATGCAAGGCACAGAAATAGGTGGGTAAGTGGTGAGCCATCATTTCATCGCCTAAAGAGCTCGCGCGTCTAAGAGAAGATAAGTCTTCGCACCATAGCCCTTGATGGCCGACGTTCGGAAGATGGCCCATTGCCGCTGCTTGAGCGCATCGAGCCCCAACGCCTCCGACACTTGAATTCACCGCGCAGCGTCGGCCGAATTCAGCCCAGTTCAAATCATCACACAAGCGCAATAGCAGGCGGTCGGGGGGGGGGAGGAGGCGCACCTTGGGCCTCGGTCAGCGAGCCCGGCAGATCCTGCTTGTTGGCAAACACCAACAACGCCGCGTTCTTAAGCTCTTCCTCCTGGCGTGGGATGCGTGCGTGTCAGCATGGCTGCATAGCTCGCGCGACATGACATGGAGGGGAAACCCACGTTGAGCATAGCCATGAGTTCATCCTTGGATATGCCCAGCCTCTCGGTATCAGAGCTGTCCACGACGTAGATCACCGCCGTCGCATTTTCATAGTAGCATCGCCAATAGGGTCTAGCGTGGCGCCACGTCAGCCTCAGGCGCTGGGAATCTCAATCTTTTACGCAAAACGAACCGGATGGAGGTCTGGCCACCGAGATCCCACACCTGGAAGGTTACGTTCTTGTAGGTGACGGTCTCCATGTTGAAGCCAATCGCTGCAGAAAAAAAAGCGGTGAGGATGGCGACGAGGTGGTGCACGAGGGGGGGAGCAAGTACTGGGCAACGTGGAGACCACCTCACCGCACTGCAGGCGATAGAGGATGGTGGTCTTGCCAGCACCATCGAGCCCAAGGATGAGGATTCGGACGTCCTTGTTCCAGCCAAATAGCCGCGAGAAGAGGCTGGTGAAGAGATTTCCTGGTGATGATCACATACAATTAGCGTGCCACAATGATCAAGGAGCTGTCAGCAACGGTGACCGAACCCATGGTGCGAGCCCCCTCCACAAATGCTGATGTGCGGCTACGTGGCTGCAGTTGCTTTTTCCTTCTTTTCTTCGTCCGTATTTTCAATCCCTTTCTTTTATTTTTTTGGTGTCCGTGAAATAATTTTGTTTTTTTGGTGTCCATGTCCGTCGCATGGCAGCCAACGCCAAAAGAACGCACTTGTACACTTAAGGTATATGCACGTAGCAACGTAACCTCACAACTGAGTGCAACAAGGTTGCTTTTATGCAATAGCGCTCTGTCCCAGGAGCTTAAGCCAAAGGACATTACCTCAATAATCATCACCTCACCACCCACTCTTACCCCCAGAAGCCAACACTAGAAGACGCTGGCTAGCCATGCCCTCGCTCGCCTCAGTTGTCCGGTTGGCAGTGCTTTGCTTGCTCACTGCGGGTACACCCGTCTTTGTAGTTTTGGCAAGCCCAACCATGATGGTCAACTGACTTTTTTCTTCTCTGCCGCTAGCTGCGGTGAACGCGCAGCTCAACTGCAGCTTGGCGGTGGGCGCGTCATGCACGTCCACAGATCTGATCCCCAACACACCCCTCTCGACCGTGGAGAGCTTGCTCTCTGCCCGTTACTCAGTCAGCGCTCTCTTCGGCCCATCGTACGACGCTCGTCCCCGCCCCTCCCCACTTCACTCGAGCTCCCGCTCCGCCCAATGCACTTGCTCACCCCGGGTTGGTGCTCTTTCGCGCCGTGTGCAGCTACAATTGGAACAATGCGCTGGTGTTTTACCAGCAAGCCGGAAGCGCCAACTTCAGCTACGTGATCTTTGACAGCGCCTACGTCTCCACGTCGTCCAAGAGGATCGGTACGTGGTCACTCGAGTGTACGGTGCAAAGTTCTACTCGCTCACACGAGCCACGCAGAGATTGGCGCAATCAACAACGACGTCATGTCCATCATCTGCGCCACCATCGCCGGGATCATCACAACAAGAACCACTTTCTCGGCGTCATGCATGTCTCCTTCGCCGTCCCCCTCACGCTCTTCTACGCCGACGATCAGCACAACGCCCACGTTGTCCCCGAGTGCGTCGTGGACGCCGTCGGCCACGCCCACAATCAGCACCACACCGACCATATCTTCCTCGCCATCGATCACGCCCACGAGCTCTCCCTCCATCTCGATCTCACCGACCAACTCGCCTTCGGCCTCGGCCTCCTCTTCCCTTTCGCCGTCGCCGTCGCCGTCCGTTTCCTTGTCGCCGTCTGCCTCCAAGTCTTCCTCCATCACCCCAACGCCGTCCATCTCCGTCACGCCGTCGCTTTCACCGTCAGCTTCGCAGTCTGCCACGGCGTCATTGACCCCAACGCCCACCGCCTCGCAGACGCCGACGCCGTCTCCCTCATCGTCCATCACTTCGACGCCGACTCCCACACCGAGCCCCACGAGCTCGCCCACCCCGTCGACATCGCTGACTCCATCTCCGTCGCCGACGGTGACGCCCACGCCCACGCGATCCTCGACGCCCTCGACGTCGGTTTCACGCACGCCCACCATAACGCCGACGATGACGCCTTCGAACTCGCCGACGATATCGGTCACGCCCAGCATAACGCCCACGATCTCGGTGACACCGTCGATTACGCCGACTATCTCCGTGACGCCCTCCAACACCCCGAGCAACAGCCCCTCGCGCTCGATCACGCCCACGATCTCGGTGACGCCGTCGATCACGCCGACGATCTCGGTGACCCCGTCTCCCACGCGCACGGTCACACCGACCTCGTCCCCGACTCGCACGTCCACCCCAACAATGACGGCGACACCTTCGAGCACGCGTACGCCTTCCCCGACGCGGACACCATCGCCGACCTCCACGCCCACGCCATCAAGCACGCGCACGCCCAGCCCGACCTCGACGACCAGCCCGACCAACTCGCCGTCCGCGTCGGTCACGCCTTCCATCACGGCCACGCCGTCGATCACGGCGACAAACACGCCGACGACTTCGCCTACGCCCTCGCAGACGCCTACCGTGTCGCCCACGTCCTCCATCACACCCTCGATCTCGGTCACGCCGTCGGTTTCGCGGACCTCGACCCCGACACCGTCGACGTCGCCCACGAGCACGCGCACGCCGTCGATCACGCCGAGCTCCTCGGCGACGCCTTCGCCATCGGCGACCACGAGCCCGACGCAGTCGCCCACGAGCTCCGTCACGCCGACCACGACACCGACCGTTTCGCCCTCGCCGTCGGTCACGTCCTCGCCCACGCCTTCGATCTCTTCCACCCCTTCGACGACGCCGCTGGTCGACGGCCAGTGCCTGCAGAGCTTTTCCGCAGTGTACGACACCGACGTCCCGTTCGGCAGCCTCGGCACGCAAAACGATGTACGTCGTCCCTCTTCGAAGAAATGGATCTTGTGTGGGCCGCTCACGCTTGTGGGGGACGGGGCAGCTGTACAACCAACTGATGACCCGGATGGCGGAAGTCATGGACACCTGGTTCCAGATCTACATCACCAGCTTCACCGCCACAGACACGTCGGTCCAGTTTGCGTACCTCCTCTACTTCTCGCCTCCCGAGCGGAAGACGGTCATCTCGAGCAACATCTACCTCGTGAGCTACTACGCGCTGGCCAACATCACCGACACCAGTACGAGATCCGGCCTTGCGTGTGTGTGTGTCCTTTGACGATTCCTCGATGATGCTCATGTGTGGCGGAAACGACAGGCGGCTCCGACAACACCGTGTTGTCCACGCGCTACTCGGTCAATCAGTGCTACGTGCCTCCGTCGCCCACGCCCACACCGTCGATCACGCCGACCAACTCTCCTACACCGTCCGTCACGCCGTCGGTCACGCCGACGCCATCGCCGACGCCGTCCAACTCGCCGACGAGGTCACCGACGCTGTCGGTGACGGCAAGCCGGACGCCGACGCCGTCGACTTCCCCTTCGGCCACGTCGAGCCGGACACCGAGTCCGTCGCCCACCTCGTCGCCCACTTCGACGGCGACGCCTTCCACCACGTCCTCCTTCTCTCCCACGCCCTCAACATCAGCGAGCTTGTCCGCTTCACCGACCGTGAGCGTCTCGATGTCCCCGCCGAGTAGCCCGAATCCGTCCTCTTCTGTTACACCCTCGGTCTCGGCCCCTCCGAGCCTGACGCCGACGCCATCGCCCACCGCATCGCCTTCTGCCTCCTTCAGCCCAACGCCGACCGTCACACCGACGGCATCGCCGTCTTCGACGCAGTCTCCAACGTCGTCGCCCACGCCATCGACCACGCAGTCGCCTTCTAGTTCGCCTACCTCGACGCCCACGCCATCTCCCACCTCGACGCCTTCGGTCTCGCCGTCGACGTCGTCCAGCCCAACGTCGACTGTCACCCCAACGACGTCGCCTTCTTCGACGGCATCGCCAACATCATCGCCTTCATCGACGTCGACCTCGACGCCGACCACCACGCCCTCGCCCACGACTTCGGTCTCGCTCACACCTTCACCATCGATTAGCGCCTCCGCCTCGCCAACGCCGACGCCGACGTCGTCACCTTCTCAGTCGCCAACGAGCTCCCCATCCTCGTCTTCAACCACGACACCGTCGCCAACGCCATCGCCTTCATCGTCGATGTCTCCCTCACCGACCAGCACCTCAACACCCACGCCAACGCGATCACCCAGTCCGTCATCGTCGTCCTCGCCGTCGGTCACCCAGTCGCCTTCTCGTTCGCCCACCTCGACGCCCACGCCCTCTGCCACACGAACCCCTTCGCCCAGCTCGTCCGTCACGCCGACGGTGACGCCGACGAGCACGCCTTCGCCGTCTTCCACGGTCTCGCCCACAGCCTCGCCCTCGCCCAGCTGCTCGTCGACGCCGACGTCAACACCAACACCGTCGCCTTCCCAGTCCCCCACGGCTTCGCCCACGCAGTCGCCGTCGTCAACATCGTCCCCGACCTTCTCGCCCACGCAGACGCCGTCCTTTTCCCCAACGAATTCGCCCTCCAACTCGCCGTCGGTGACGCCGACCACGACGTCAACGCCCTCGCCCTCATCCTCGAGCACCAATTCGCCGACCAGCTCGCCGTCCACGACGCCCTCGCCCACGATGTCGCCCACCAACTCGCCGTCGTCCTCTCCGAGCACTTCGCCAACAGTCACGCCATCGGCGACTGCCACCACGACGTCGACCACGACTCCGTCATCGTCGGCCACCAGGTCGCCCACGAGCTCGCAGTCGCCCACCGGCACGCCCTCGCCGTCCGTCTCGCCTTCGAGCACGCCCACGCGGTCGGTCAGCCCAACACGAACGCCCTCGCGCTCGGCCTCGCCGTCAATCACGCCTTCGCTTTCCCCCTCGCGCTCAAGGTCTCCATCACCCACGCGCACCACCTCGCCCACGCCGGGCTTGATCGTCGCAAGCGCTGGTACGTCGTTGTCTCTTTCTCTCTTACTCTCGTTCTTTTCTTTTCCTTCTGTTGCACAAGTCGCTCATGTGCATGTTCTTGGGCGTGGTAACAGCGACGTCAAGCGGGAGTACGATCGTGATCGCGGCGGGGGCGGGCATCCCCGTGGCCTTGGCGCTGCTGGCCTGCTGCTGCTGCATCTTTGGCGCGGCCTTGCTCGCGTTGCGTCGCCGCAGGAACAAGAAGAAAAAGGAAGAGGAGGGGAAGAAGGACCCGGAGCAGCCGCCATTGACAAGCGCCCTCTTCAACAGCCGGCTCCTCTCCCAGAACATCCAGACCATCCCCAACGACCTCTTCACTGGCTTGGACAGCTTCGCCATGTCTCCCCAGCCCGAACGATCATGAAAAATGAAGAGAATATAAATAAAACGGCTCAAAAATCGCTGTTTTGGAGCACGACATCAAAGGGGAACCAACAAGACTAGTCGATGAAGATGTTGTTGAAGTAGGTCGTACAAAGCTTGCGCACGTCGTCTGCACGATTAGAGATGAGTTTTTTTCTTATTCTAAAAAAAAGAAAATAAAAATGCGTTAATAATAAAAATTAGCACGCACCGTTGATTTCGAGGAGGTTGGCGTTCTTCTGGTCGAAGATGACGAAGAACTCGCGCTGATCCGACTTTCGGCCCACCACCCACCCGTCGTTCTGCGTCCGCACCATCATTTCGGTCACGCTCTCGGACGCCCTGTCGACGCAGCGCACGCATGGCAAGTCCGTAAACAGGGCCACGCCCGTGTTGGCGAGGAGAGGAGGACTGTTAAAATTGAAGCTGGTCGACGCACTTCTCAAAATCGGCGTGCATGTCGTTGAGGATCTTCATGTGCTCCCGCGAGATCGAGAGGCCCTTCTTCTTGAACGACGTCTTGAGGGCCAGATTCATGTGGTTGAAGTAAATGTACCGATATTCGTTCGCGTACCTGTTGTCCATCACCATCACCGGTCAGGCAAAGACAGTCGAGCAACATAAAACGAATAAAAATAAAATAATACAAAATAAAAAATATAAGAATAAAAATAAATACAAAACAAAAACGGACCCCTGCTTCTTGGTCCAGTGATCGGCGAGGATGGGCGTGAGGAACTCGAGCTGCGGGATCACGAACGACCGGAGCTCAGAGAAGAAGCGCGCGTCGAGCCGGGCGATGTCCCGGACCAGGAACAGACACGTCGAGTCCATGATCTGAAACATGATCAAGTTGAACCGGTCGTCGGCCTCGACGCCATTGCTGTGGCTGGAGCCCTCGTCGCTGTTGCCAGAGGACGATGACGACGAGGAAGCCGCTGGGAACCCGCCAGCGTGCGCGGGCGGGTGCGGCCGCGAGAGCTGGACGGTCGGGCAGTGCATGGGCAGGCCTGGGCTGGTGGGCGGCACGCCCTGGGGCGCCTGCATGTACCCGTCCCACTTCCCGTCGAACAATCGCCTGCACGATTAACCGGTTAATTCCAAGAAGTATTTGAGATAGTTTCCCATCAAATAAATTACTGAATAAATAAAAATAAAATAAATATAAAAACCAGCGGAATAAAATGAAATGAATCAATTAATAATAAAAAGGAGGTCATGATGTACTTGAGGAAGAAGTAGGGGACGGCCTCGGGCTTGCTCGTAGGGTGGATCACCTGACATTGGCTCAAGTGAGCCCGAGCAGGTCCAGCACCAGAGACAAGGGCTCGAGAGAAGGGAAGGGGAGGGGGCGAGACGGTACCGGCCAGACCTCCTGCTTCTTGGGGTCCTTCCACTTCTTGAAGGGCGGGAGGAGGTGGTTCACCAAGTAGTGGTACCTAGTGCCATCATTCACACGTGTCGACGTGGCTCGATCAGTTCTAGCCCCTCAAAGGATTGTGCATACAAGTGTGTGGCCGTACATGATGCGCATATCATCCTGCTCCAGTCCACTCCACACCAGGTGGTCTCTATTTACAGTCCCCGCCATAGTGGGTAAGGTTGGCCTCCATTTCCCCAACAAAGCACATGCACACATCGTATTGTATTAGAGGAGGTGAACTTACCGGTAGAGGAAGCACGAGTACTCGACTGCGGGGAAGTTGTTCTCCGTCCAGTTGATGAACGACTGGATCCG
The DNA here is from genome assembly GCA_002179805.1 of Acanthamoeba lenticulata. Taxonomy (NCBI): domain Eukaryota; phylum Discosea; order Longamoebia; family Acanthamoebidae; genus Acanthamoeba; species Acanthamoeba lenticulata. The sequence continues at coordinate 31,153 of NAVB01001151.1, read as the reverse complement.
AAGGTACACGTTCTTGTCCACCGGCAGGAAATGAACGCCTGGGCGCGTGCACACAGTGTGAGCGCGTGAGTAGGAGAGCTTCACCTTCGCGAAGGAGGGCGTGGCTACAGTACCATCGAGCGCCGAGAAGAGGTCGACCGTCTTGAAGTTGATGGAGGGCGCGTAGTGGCCGAAGAAGTGGCCCAGCTTCTCGCGGAGACCCTCGACCGTGCTCTCTCGTACGATTTGCGCTATCGTCCCATTGAAGAGCTGTGCAAAGAAGAAGACGAAAGACGAGTGTCAGCGAGAGAAGCGGAGAATGCGAGCGGCGTCACGTACACGGAAGGTCTTGTAGGCCTGCTCGACAACTCGCTGGAGTGTGGCATCGGAGAGTTCCTCGCTCTCGTAGTCGGCCGACGATGCGTCTTTCGCGCGCGGCGTGTGTGGGTTGTTGGCCACCTGCCACCAACCAGCCCCAGCGTCAGACGCTGTCTCCAGGACAGGGCCGAAGGTAGTGGCTAATGAAGGAGAGCACGGTACCAGGACCATCCAAATGTCGGGTTCACACTCGTAGAAGGCTTGTCGTGTCTTCTCCAAGTGCACCGCCTCGCACGGGCGGTCCTTTGAAAACGTCCTGGAAAAGTTCAACAATTCGAAGGAAGAAAGATTGAGGTTGTGTTGGCTTTGTTTCAAGTGCTTACGAATTGAAAACAGTACCTGGTGAAATTGATGAGGGCTTCGCTGAGACCAATGTCCGACTGCTGGCGGTTGAGAGGAGTTGAAGGGGGCCAATAGTAGAGAATCTTCTCATGCTCAGTTTCTTCGGTCGGGCCGAGGTTGGGATCAAAGACAAAGAACCTGGCCAAACTGCTGCCAATGCTCATCTTTGCCTTTGTACAAAGAAATGAAAAACCTAAAAGAAAAAATAATCAATTTTTTAAAAAACGCGCCGAAACCTGCGCACAAACCGAACAGCTTGCAACAACGCAAGAGGACATGGCGCAAGGACCAACTCCGCTCGGCCGCGATCTCTTGCAGCTGTTGGCGGACCCAGCCTTAGCGGATGTGCAGTTTCACGTGGGGTCAACAAGCGTGCGCACTCTGCATGCCAACAGGGCAGTGCTTGCCGCCCGCTCCCCCACCTTTCGAACGCTACTCTTTGGCCCCTTTGCCGAGGCTTCCTCTGCGCCTGCTGAAAGAGCACAGGGAATGATGCAGGTGACTATCCCCAACATCGAACCGCACGTGTTTGAGCAATTGCTGGCCTTTATCTACTCCGACTGCCTAGATCCCGCGTTTGCCGCCGAAGCGGCTATCGAGGACCTGCTGCACCTCTACGCTGCTGCTGACCAGTACCTCCTTGAAGGTCTGAAGAGCGCCATCATGCCCTTCATGGAAAAGCGCATCTCTACGCAAAACGCGTTCGCCACCTTGAACCAAGCAGTTGCCCTCGCCCCTACCATGGACACGGCCTTGTGGGGCGAGATCTTCACCGCCAACCCACATATGGTGGAGTGGGAGGGGTGGCTCACGTTATCGACGGACGCCATGGCCTACGTGTTGAGCTGTAATCTGGTGGGTTTGCGCGAAGTTGATCTGTTCCTTATGGCTGATCGCTGGCTTCGAGCGCCTCTCACCGCCAAGGACGAAGACTTACCAGACAAGGAGGAAGAAGTATCGGGCAGCGCGAAGAATCCAGCTGGCATAGACGAAGTGGAAGTCGACCGAATGAAGAAGGCCATCTGTGAAGGCATCATCCCCGAGCTGCTCTCCGGCAACGATCTGGCAGTGATTGAAGAGGCTGGCTGGGTCAACGACGAGACCCTGCTGGCGTGGTACCGAGCCTCAGGCTTGTACTGGCGCGCCACCGTCCCGATGCAGCGATCATGCAGCTTCGACATCCCGGGCTACGCTACGGAGCCCTACCGCCTAACTGTCAGCTTCGAACCGGGCACCCTCATCTTCCAGTTCACGCCTTCCTGCTCCGGCACGGTGAACATGCTGGGCTCATCCTTCTTCAGCTGGTACACGGATCGCAATCTCGTTCTCGACCGCAAGAAACTGTTCCAGGGGAAGACCTGCGTCAAAGCGAGCACCAGGTTTGCGTGCTCCATCAAGAGTCCGAGTTGCTCGAAATCGCTCGGGACACTGCTCGTCCAGTTGCCCTCTCGAGCGCGCTCCCGGCCCACGCCCCTGCGCGGGGAAAGAGGAGAATGATGACCGCCCGATGTATGTTGACAACGAAGAACAATCATCATCGTCGCTCGAAACAATGATCATCGCAGATCAAGTCTCCATGCTGACGGTGCCGCGGAGGCGGAGTTCATAGGCGGCGAGCTGCTTGAGGAAACCCACGTTGGGCTTGCTCACGGGCCGCTTGCTGCGCACCAAGTCGTGCGCCTCGCGCAGCGACATGCCGTGGACCTTCATCATGTAGGCGATAGCGATGGTCACGCTGCGGCTGATCCCCTGCGCGCAGTGTACCAGCACAGCGTGCGGAGTCGAGCCATGTCGCGCTTGCTCTGCACCACAGCCAGCGTCAGCACAAAGCATCTGGCCAACAAGCGCGTTGTTGCTCTTTAGCGCACCGATGAAGTTGATGGCCTGTTCAAAGTACTGCGCCAGGTCGTCGCTGTAGTTGTCCAGCACCGCTATCCTGTGTGTGCGTGTGTGTTTTTGTGTGCGCGAGATGAGTCGGGGCTCGAGAGAAGAACGCTTTCTGGTCAGCCCTTACCGCAGATGGGACTCGATCTTGACGTCGGGGAAGAGCACGCGGGCCAGCGGCTCCTCCAACGCCTCACCGTCGTCGCCTCCCGGGTGTTCGTCCGGTGGTGGAGAGGATGATGACAACGATGAAGGCGGACAGGTGTTAATTGGCTGAGCGGAAGCAGATGACGATGATGGCGGTTGCGTCGGGTCAGCTCCTTCTTCGGCATCGAGCCGTGGTCGCTTTCGGGGCGGCCGGCGCTCCCACAAGTTGATGCGATCCGGCGTGCAATTGACGATGCGGCCGATGTGGAGGGCGCGCAGGGCCAACGGGTCACAGGCCGTCTCGTAGTCGCCCAGGTAGAGGAAGCCCTCCACCAGGCGGCTGGGCCACTTGCCCGGGCTGCACTTGACGTATTTGGCGGCCCATGGCAGCGAGCGCAGCGGCCGCTTGGCCGGCGTGACTGGCGTCGTTGTCGCTGCGCCGTTGGAGGACGCCGACGCCTCGGCGTGGTCTTGGCCATCGTCTGCGCTGGTGTCGTCATGCGGCGTCGTAGAAGATGACGTCGATGTTGAGGTGGTGGCTGTACAGGAAGAAGACGATGAAGTAGAGGAAGATGAAGCAGAAGATGATGGAGGGTTGGGCTCAGGGAACTCGAACGGAGAGGGGAGAGCAAGGGACGCAAGAATCGGGACTTTTTCGTCGTGAGGCATGTTGGCGTAGTACTCCTGGAGTTGGCGCGTGGCATCCCGGAAGGAAGCCTCCTCGCGCTTGGCGTTGATGCTCGAGACGCACATGTAGGGGTACTTCTCCGCGAAGCGCACGAACCCGCCTAGTTCATCGTCATTATCATTAGTATTCAGAGCGTTTCAAGCGGGCCACGAGCTGATGATGAGCTCACTTCAGGAGGAGTATTGGCGCACCGTCAATGATCCAGACCGAGGTGACGTGCTTCATGCCAGGGGCGCTTTTGATCACCTCCGCAAACTCGAGCCCTGGAGAAGCCATGCGGTTCATTGAGCAACATCATCGGGTTTGTTGGTGAAGCGATGCTGCGGTGTCACCTTTGGACTGCTTTTGCTTCTGCTGCGCACGACTGGGAGACGCGGGCGAAAGCGGCATAGCGTCGACAGCGTCGCCGGAGCCATCGCCCTCGCCCACGGGGTCGTCGACGTCGGTGACGACCAGCACGCGAGTGAACCACTGGTGGCATAGCATATAAGGAAGTGCGTTGAGCCTAGTGATTAAAAGAGAGAGAGAGAGAGAGAGGAAGGTCTAGCGTACCGTTCGTTCGAGCCGCTGCATTTCCTTGTAGAACCGGATCGCTTTGTGCCGCTTCGTTTCTGGGTGGTTGTGATTGCGTGCAAGCGTCGGTGAATGTAGCCCATAAGGACGCAAAGTGCGCACAACCGCTTGCACGTACCTGCCTGTTCAACCTGAAAGGCAAAGTGGATGGCACCACGCAGGTGGCAACCACGAAAGTCCTCCACCTGACGGATGTCGACCACAAGCAGGCTGGTGGTTGAGGCACAGCACACATGTTCTCGTTATGTCTCCGAAGGGGAAAAGCTGAGAGTTAGGGAGCAAGGGCGACGCCGTACTCTCCATATCCGCATGCGATGAGATCGTAGATCCCATCTGGATGTAAAGTGGTGTTCTGGCTCAAATCTTCCTCTTCAGCCAGCATGACGGGCGTCAGGTGGGGCACGCCTGCCTTAACACTCGAAATCCGTTCTGCCTCAATTGTGTTGCAGCACAAGATAAAACCACGACTGAAGAAAAAGAAGACAAGAAAAAAACAAAAAATAATTAATAATATCAAAATTAAAAAAAACGCACTTCGGCTCGCATGGATGAGAGGACGTTACAAAGCCTTTTGCGTGGCGCCCTTACGAATGGGGCTGGACGGCAGCAACCGGGACAACAGCAGCAGCTGTTGCTGCAGCAGCAGGCATTTCAACAACAATTGGTGGCGCTGCTCACGGCATTCCCCGGTCTCTTTTCACAGATGGATCCTCAAACCGCCCTACAGTGGCAGGTAATTCCTTGCTCTCTCCCTTTCCCTCGGGCCAAGTTAGTTTTGTTCAACTTTGGTTGTTTGAAACAACAGATTGCTGCTGGACTGGTGCCACTTGAACAGCTTCAGCAGCTGCAACAGTTACATGTGCTAGCTGCTCAACAGCAATCGCTCCAAGAACACGCCCAACAGCAAGGCGGCCACGAAGACGCCAGTGCGAGCTCGGGAGTCTTTGCGACGCAGTATCCAGCTCCCATGGCGCTGGACCTTGGCCACTCCATCCGGCCCACTTCCACTTCCACTTCTGCTTCCCCTTCTTCCTCTTCTTCAGGTTCGGGGTCTGTCAAAAGGCTCAGCGACACCTCACAACAACAACAACAGCAGCATCCTTATGGCCCTCCTCCCCAGCTTTCTCAGTATCAACAAAAGCAAGAACATGAGAGCCACCAGCGGCAGCGACAACAGCAACCGATTCTGCCTCGAGTAGAGCCTCACCACGCAGCCTCTGCGGGAGGCAAGCTTCCCTCTCCTCCCCCCTCTGCCTCCTCCGCCCCCACGCCGGCCGATAAGCACCCAGGGGCACACACACTGCCACCTGTTCCCTTCTTCGCCCCTCCCTTCCCCATTCCCGACCCGGAGGAGTTCCTGTTGCGTCACTTTCAGCTTCAACTGCATCATCCCAAGTAGCCTCGTTGGTGCTGTCCGCGAGCTGGTCTTGTGAAAAATGTCATGCAGGCAATTTGGCTGTTTTCCCGCGCTTTTGTCCTCTGCTGTTGGATTTGTGTTCGCAAGGTCACCTTTGTCTTGAATTTTCGGAGGGAAGGCTTCGATTGGAGGCAGATCTGTGATGGAGGGCGGGAGCCCGTCGTGGGACCCACGTCGCGACGCAGAAGGAAACGAGGAAGTGCGACGGTTGAAACGTAAGCGCGAAGATGAGGGAGAAGAAATTGAACCACCAACGCAAGCGGAAATGGAACCGCGATTCCTTGAATCCTTTGGCCCCTCTACACTTACCACAGGTACTGCATGCTAACCTCGTCCAAAGATGCCTCCACCCTTCTGAATTTGCTCCTGCCCATCAATCGCGCTGCAGGTGACGACTCGGGCGTTGTTGTCAAGCAGGACTTGCCCGACACCACTACTGGCGAAGATGCAGGAAGCCAGGGAGCCGCTGAGCCCATGGCGGCCGAGGAGCAACAAAAGCCTTTGACTGATGCTGCAGAGGTGATGCAGCTGGAACAGGGCGATGCACTGTCGGTCGACACCAGTTCGACCAACAACTGCAGCGTGTTGACGGAGCAGTTGAGCATGACAAAGGCGACGAGGAAACAGAAGAAGAAAAGAAAGCGCAGACGACTCGACCTACTGGGCGACCTTCTGGACGGCGGCTACTGGAACATTCAGCAGCGGCGCTCAGTCAAGCGAGGCTCTGACGCCGACACCGACGACTCTTGTGCATCAGATCGTGAAGGAGACAAGGAGGACCTTCATGCCCAAGAGGACGTGCAGCCGACAACAAAGACGCAAGAGGACAAGGGTAAAGAGCGTGCCCACATACTAGACGACTTAGACGATGTGTCCAGTCAGTCCACCGAGGACGCGCAAGATCTTGGGCCCGATAGCCTGGCTGATACAAGTGACAGCGAAAACGACAGTGCACAAACTACGTCTCAAGATGCCGAACGGGTTGCCGTGAAGGACATCTATGGCGGTCTTGACGGCAGCTATTGGACGGTACTTGCTCCCGGATCGTGTGCATATCGGACATCTGTCTTATTTCCCTTCTGTCAGACGATGAGCAGGCGCCGGACGGCTAGGGCCACCCTGAACGATTGGAGCATCTTTGGCGAGGGCGAAACCGAGGCCTGGGACCCTGAGTTTGTTCCGGGTGCTTCGCTGGACATACGAGGCACGTTGTTGTTGCCAATCATGGACCAAGTCCTTTAAACAAACTAACACACCTCTCTTTGTGTCTATTGCAGAGGACTCGAACGACGAGCTTAGTTCAGACGCAAGTGATGAGTATGACGAATATCCAATGTCAAGGCCGGAAGGACTGATCACCGAAGCCGATGGAGAGGCCGAAGAGGAGACCTGCGATGAAGAGGATGCCCTTGACCTCGACCTCCACCTCGATTTCAACTCCACCAGCACCGGTGCTGGGGCAGGTAAACAACCGACCCTCGAAAAGCGCTCGCCAAGCGAGGCCCCGGTCAAGCTCCAGCTTTGCACGATCGACGGCGTTCGTGGCATTTACTTCTTCAGCCGCAACAGCATCCGCGTTTGGCACGTTCTTTCTGTCTCCAGTCTTACTTCAAGCTCACGAGATCTCACTTAGTACTTCATACTTCAAAATAGGTCGGCCGACAAGGTCCGCGCGTGGGTGCAGCGTTACCAGAACCCGAACGGCTACTACTACCGCCTCACCGGTACCAACTCGACGCGCACCTCTATAAACGTTGATCATGGTGCATCTGAACTGATGATGGTTTTGTGGTAGATCCGGGAGTGGTGCAACGTCAGGGCGAGTTCACGGATAAAGAGCGGCAAGCCTTCTTACAACGCTACGATGAGTTCAAGCGAAACGACTGGCGCGTGGGCGCCAATTGGGGCGTGTTCGCTCTGGGTCCCGGCCTGGAGAACCGGTGCGCCTGACTTTATTCAAAGGATCCTTGGCTTGTTTACGTTGCTGATCTTTGCTTGCGTGCGTGCGCGCTGGCACACAGTGTGGGTTATCAGTGCAGCACGCACTATCGGCGCCTGCTAGACGAGCGCGAGTTGGAGGATCCGTCCTACGAGCTGTACGTGGTTGCAACGGTGGTCGGACGGCATGATGATGGCTGGAGATTTAATGCTGGTGTTGTTGATGGTGACAGGGACCCCAACACGGGCAAGTTCAAGCAAGCGTACACTATCGTGGGTGGACAGGACATCGACCCGAACCTCAATGCCCTGCGCGACGTATGGGCCACTCCCGAGGTGCAGCGCCTCGAAGCCGACATCGACTGGTGGGTGGCCCACTACCACGGCGCCCTCTACGCCAAGTTCCAGAACACGGCCTATTCCAAGGTGCGCTGTGACGTGTATAAGTAAGTTCCGTACGGCGCTCACCGCAGCTCGCTTTTGCAACATCAGCGCTGGAATGCTGTCTTGATTCGACGGAGCGAGCGGAGACGACGTCGTGAGACTCGGCGGCGCAGGCAGGTGCCGCCCGAAGATGATGATGGAGATGACAACGCCAGCATGGTAGGGAATCACAAAGATGACGTAGGTACTAATGTGGGCGGTGCACTGCCGAGACCATGGCGCGGAGGAGTTGATGCCCGACCGACAGGCTCTGGTTCCGCCTCTTCCAACCTGCTGGGCCATGTCGTCATACTGGGTAAGTCGTCTTTGTCTTCAGCTTGGTTGGTGACGGTCACTCAACATGCTCGCTTCAACATGGCTTATGCATGAGTCTAGGCCGCAACACCAAACGCGACGGCGATGATGATGTTGCAGTTGATGCGGAGCTACTACATCTGCATGGCTTTTACGGCTGGCCCGCACCGCAGACTGTACAGCTTTTCCGTCTTTTGTGATTGATGCCCTTCAGAGGGCCTCTGACCACGAGAGGAACTCGCGCTGCTGCCTGTCGACGTATGACAGAGTCGCACCGTGCGGGCGCGGCTGCAGAGCGGCCAAGTGCGATCGTCTCAGCGGCGGCGTGAGGCCCAGCATAAGCGCGCACAGCAGAAGGAAACGACAAGGCGGCGGCTCAGCGGGGGCGCCCAACAACGCACTCCCCCGTCCGGACCCAGCGCCGGCGCACCACTCCTCGCGGCTTCCGTTCAGGTATTCCGTTACATGTGATGTGTCCAAGACGACCCGATGAACTGGGCTCACAGACACGCGCAGGCGCCACCGAACGTGGAATACGTCCTCGATCTGACCGAAGGCGAAGCCAAGCGAGTTCCAGTGCCGACGAGCCCTCGGCCAACTGTGCTGAGCCCTCGGCCGGTACACGTCCATTTCACACAATGTAGATGCTACGGCTCTGTGTGGTGGCTCTGACCCCAACGCAAAATACCAGGTGGCGCATACTCCCGTGCTGCGAGCGGCCACATCGACGTTTCCATCTCCGTCCGCCGCGGGCACGGATGACAACGCCAGTGACGACGATGCAATAATGGATGCCGACACGAATCGGCTGTTGGAAGACTTGCGCGCGGCCCAACGGGGCGGCCGTCCAGTCTTCTTCTCACCCGCGGTCCCGCGATTCCCGCGTGCCATGTCGCTGCAGTGCGTCGCTCGTTTCTGCGCCGCTCTCTCCCTCTCTCTCTCTCTCTTTCTTCTACAGTTCGGGCTAAGCGCTTTTTTTGTTTTGTTTTGTTTTATTGTTCAATGACAGTGGCCAGCTCGTGGATGCCAATCCGGTGACGGCCCCGCGCTTGGAGCCGCTGGGCCGCGAGGACTGGACATGGCCATCCGAACAGGGTCTCGCACTCCTGGGCGTTTATATCACGCGGGACCAGGTGCGCCAGCTGGTTTCTTCGCCACATCCTGTGCCCTCGGCTCACTCGTGCTGACCACCATCTCATGTCCTCAAAAGGACGAGGTGGAGAAGCTGCCGAGCCTCTTTGCTAGTTTACGCAAACACTTCCACCACTTTCTCGAGCTGGAGAAACGAATCCGCAGTGTGTACGTGAGTCCTCAACAAGCGCACGATTACTATTACGCAAACGACGTCTGACGGTGCAGCACGCACACATTCTCTCAGGGAGCCGAGCGCAGAGATGCTGCAGACATACGATGAGATTGACGTCTTCCTATGCTTTGTGCGTGATGCCATTCGGCGCACCCGCGGCCTGCCGCTTGGGACCCTCTTTGCTGCCGCTTTGCGCAATGAGATCGCCGAGCTCATGACCATCTTGGGCACGCTCGACCCGAACACCTACTGCTACAATCGCGGCCTGGTCCACACGTTCCGCCTGGCCGTTCTGATCCACGCACACATCGTCGAGTGGCTCTTTTTGCTGCTCACCGCCCCTGCTGTTGCCCCTTCTGTGGCCACCACAAGCTCGATCGACCCGTCCGAGGAGCTCTTGCCGCTGCTTCCCGAGGTGGTCTTTGACGCCGATGCCGAGAAGCTGTACTCGACCCACAGCCGCTCCACGGGCACCTTGCATGCCCCTTCAGGGTTAACATTTTGTGTCGGTTCGCTTCCGTGCAGGTTCCTTGATCAAGTGCAGAAGCTGCTGTCGCAGCTCTTTGCTCTGTTCCAGGACTTCCCCAACTTTATCAAGCTGCCGCCCGTCTTCAAAGACCGTTTACAACGGTCCAGCACTTTTCCCTCCGTTGTCTGCAGTTGTTGTGCTAATTCGCTTGTCTTACCCGAGCTCGATGCTATGACCAATCGCTTCTTCATTGTCACCAGGCCGATCGTGGTGCTGTGGCGCAAGCTGATGCACTTTGCGGATGAAGCGGCCAGTCACTACCAGTCCAGGGCCACTGGCGCCGGAACCCCTGGCGGCAGCGAGGTGGCCAAGCTGCGTCCGTTCTGGAAACTCTTCAATGCGGCCCTGCTCGAGCTCCGCACGCTGCCCACGCTCTCGTCCGCGGCTCCGGCCCACCACGACTCGGGTACTGATCATGATGGTCCCGCGAGCTTTTTGAGAGCCCAAAGCTAAGGAGTTCACCCTTTTTGTATTGTTGTTCTTGTTCTTGTGGCCAGCCCGACACGTGTGGGAGTTTAAGTGGGATCTGCTGTTCCACCTCGTCCCGCTGGTCCAGTTTGACTCTCAAGGCGTGTTGGGGGGAGCTCAGCACGTGGCTCAGCATGCCAACTGGCCGCTCGTGTTCGACCTGCTCAAGAAGGCGCCCGCCAACATGTACATCTTTTCAATGCCGACGGCGCTCATCTTGAGATTGCACAGATTCTGATGAACTCTCGCAGCTATTCGTCGCCACTGGCCGTGGGCGGGCAAGAGCACGTCCAGTGTCGGCATGCCGTCCTCGTGCGCGTGCTCGAGCTGAGCCAGGTCTGGCCTCCGTCGGCCGAGCTGATGCCGCAGCTCTTGGCCATTGTACGTGAGTCCTACAAGCCGACGCCGGTTCCCACAACTCCCTCTTCGTTACCATCGTCTTCATCATCACCCTTGTCCGCATTACCGACGACAGCGATGCCAGCCTGGCCGGCCTTTGTTTCGGCTTTCAGCACGAGCACACTGCAAACGACGTTGACACTCTCGCCCTCCTCGGTTTGGGCCAAGGAAAGGGACTTTGATATCTTCTTGCGCGTCCTCCTTGTCCATGTCTACAAGACCGGCCTCACGGCCTCGCCCGCCCCGGCGGTCTCCTCATCAGGGAGCAGCAGCCCGGCGGCCGGCCGCACGCCCGATCTGCAGCCCCAGCTCCGACGCCCGACAGGCAGCACATCGCCCGAGGCCTCGGGCTCCGACCTGCTCCTCCCGCTTGGCGGGTCCTTGACGCGCCCGCCATCGTCTTCTTCATCCTCCTCTTCTTCGTTGTCGATGACGACAGGGACTGATGTTGCGGACGCGCCTGCGGCGCCGACCTTCTCCCGCTATCCGTTTGTGGCGCCTTGCGCCTTGCGCCCGTCTGCGGTCGCGATGAGCAAGTTCCGGGCGGCCACCTACCAGAGCCCGTGGGTCTCCAAGCTGCTCCCGCCCGCTGAGCTCATGTGCATCGACCTACTGCTCGCTCTGCACCAGATCGACAACCACGCCTCGTCTTCGGATACCGCCCGGCCTCGGCAGCAGCCCATTGGTTACGTCGCCGCGCTCCGGGCTCGGGTCGCTGAGCTCTTCAGGGACCACGCCGACCGGGCCGAGGCCCTGCTGCATGTCGCCCTCATGTCCCAGACATTTGGCCTTGACCTGTCGGGGCTGGCGGCCGAGCTGGAGAACAGCCTCAGGCTCATGTGGAACGACTACATCGCGCCGTGCCGGTCGGTCGACTCTCACACCTGGCGCCTGCGGTCGCACGGCCTGCCGCCGGGCGACCGGCGCCGAATCGAGGAGGCGCGCCTGGCCGCGTCGACGGCCTGCGAGGCCCTCGAGCTCCGGTGGGCCCTGGCCCTGCGCCTGCTCACGAGTCTGTTTGCCAACGCGCGCGGCCGTTTTGCCTGCAACGAATACCGACTCCTCTCTGCTGATCGCTACAACTCGTGGCTCGTACGCCCCTCGCCTCCATGCTCATCACCATTTTAGGACTAAAACCAACACGCGCTGCGCAGTGTTCGCTGTTCTTTGACATCAGCTTGGTACCGCCCAAGATCGCCATGGCGGCTATCAATCTCGTCGACCGGACGCTGCCCCGGTGGTCGTCGGCCGTGGCGTCCGCTAGCCTCGAAGCCCGCTTCGAGTGCTCCTTCACCCTCGAGTCCTATTACCGCACCCTGCGGGACCCGCGCGTCCCCGCGACGACGACCGCCTCGTCGCCGTCGACAACAGTCGTTGGCTCGCCCTACGCGCCACCGGGCCTCGGCACAGAAGGCTTTGCGGCGGTTGGCCAACAGCCCCAGCCACCGCCTCGGCTGGAGCTCTCCATGCAGGTCACTGATGAGGCGATCGCCGCCGCCTCTGGGCCCGTGGACGACACGCAATGGGACCAAATGTTGTCGATGCTCGATATAGACGAAGCGGTGCGACAGGACGCCGAGGCGCGTCGACTGCAGGACGAGGCCCGGAAGCGCGAGGAGGCTGAGCGCAGCGCCCGCGCGACGCGCGAGCGGCAGCTGCGAGCTGAGCAGAGCAACTTGGAGTCGCTCGGCCGGGTCCTTCGTGAGGTCATCGATCGTATCCAGCGCGCCATTGGCTTCGGTCGCAACACGGCCACCATCCGCAGCTGGCTCGTGAACCTGCTGGCCAAGCTCGCCCCGTTGGCCGTCGGCCTCATCAAGTCCCTCGTGCGTTATCCTCCTCTCGCCTCCTTTTTAAAAATAAAAATAATAGAAGGAAATATTAAAAATTTAAAAACAAAACAAAACAAAACAACAGACGTGGGAGCGCGTCTTTGAGCTGTTTGCGCTGGTGGAGTCAGCGCCTGGCAGTCGACAGGGTGTGCGCGCGCCAGAGAACAGTAGCCACAACACGAACGTCAGCCCGGCCGAGCGACGGCGATTGGGTGTTCAGTTCCTGGCGCAGGTGTTTGACGACTTGCTCGCCCTGCCGTCTTTCTTCCTCCAGCCCTACATCGCGCCTCTGTTCCAGGCAGGCTCCTCCCTTCTCCGCCTCGCCCTCTTGGTGGAACCACCCATGCTCACGAGCGTGATCGCATGATTGCAGCAACATGGCGCCCAAATCGTGCGCATCTGGCTCGGCGCGATGGTGGAGAGCGAGTGGCACAGGCAGCACGCGTTCACGGCTGCGCTTGTGCGGTGCGCCCACCAGCTGCCGTTCTTTGACCGCCTGGACTTCAAGGCCGAGTACCGCGACTGCAAAGACCGCTGCTTCGCCGACCGTCACGTGCTGGTCACCCGTACGCGCCGACACCACATCACACGCGTGCGCGCTTCCTTCTGCTCACTGCCAGCCACAGGCGTCCTGAAGCGCGTGGGCGAGCTGTGGGCCGAGTGGAGCCGCGACGAGGCGATCGCCGGGACCGAGCACAAGCGGGAGCGATTGCGCCGCGACTTTGCTGAGACGATTGTGGACGGATTCGTGGCGCACGTCAATGGGTTCATCCAGCGGCTCAACGAAGACCTCACCCACTCGTCCGACGCCGCCGGACGCGTCAAGCCCGAGCAGCACGCGCGACACGCCCGGCAGGTCTACAAGATGCTGGGCGGCCTCCTGCGCTACGGCGGCGAGCTCGTCCACCATCGTCGGATGTCCGGCCAGCCACTGGCCGTCACCCTGTGCCACAAGTACTTCCAGACCGGCGAGGGTCTGCCCGTGCCGGGCCTCTGTGCCAGCGCCCGCGAGATCCTCCGGCGTAGCAAGTGCGTGGAGCTCGCTCAACAACCCACCCACCACCGCCACCCACACGACACCTGACCTGTTGTCTCACGCAGATATGAGATGCTGCTCAACATTTTGCAATTCGGACGAACCGTGCTCGAGGCTGGTGATGGTGGCAGCGACGCCGATCCCGCGGTGAGCCGATGCCTCCACGAAGCGCTGGACGAGACTTTGCGCACGGGCTTTTCCTGCGCGCTCCTCCTCGCCCCGGCGGTGATTACGCCGTCATCCGATGGATCGTCGTCTTTGTCCTCGTCATCATCATCGCCGCTGCCTTCGCAGCAGCACGAACGAGCGCGCCACTTTGAGCACGTGCTGCGAGACAGCATCGTGAAGGAGCTCCTCAAGGACCCGCCGGCCTTTCGCCGCCACGTCGAGTCCACTTTCCTCGCCCACGCGTACGTCAATGTGTCGCGCGCGCATCATCGTCATCTCTTGCGCGATTCTCACTCTCTTTCATCCCGTTCATGACCCGTGTGCTTGCGACGACGACAACAGGCTGCGGGCCGACCGAGTGGCGGTCGACTTCTCCAAGAGCGCGTCGCTCTCGGGTTTCATTTCGGCCTACCGCCGCGCAGCGCTGCTATTCGCGGCGGCCCTGCTGCGCGACCTCCCGACGCTCGAGGTCCGTTTGGAGCATTTTTTTTATTTTTTATTTATTTTTTTTTTGATACCCTTCTTTCATCAGCGTTCTCACTTTGTTTCTTGTCTCTCGGTAATTGCAGGCCCTTGAGGAGGACCTGCGCGTGCTGACGCCGTCCCTTGTGCTTTGCCTCGATGCGCCCTGCTTCGATGCTGCCTTCCCCTTCCAGGATGGTCCGGCCGCCAGGTGCGTGCTCGTCTTGTGCATCTTCTTTTTCCTCATGAAGAAGACTCACAGGGTCTACCACCGCGAATCACACACACACAGTGCGCGGGCCGCCTGCTATGACGTGTTTACGCAGGTGGCACGGCGACTGGCGAGCTCCGCGACGGCCGAGAGAACGACTACGACGATGACAATGACGATGACGAAGCACAACGACTTCTTGCGCTGCGCGTTGCTGCATGCCGTGCTGGACATCAACGCCGCCGAGGCCGCCTCACGGTTCCAGCGGGCCACGCCCGACCTGCCCAGCGTCAAGGCTCGTCGCCCCACTTCCGGCCAACCAAGAGCGAGCCGCTGACTTAGTTGTGCTCCTGCAGGAGGCTCTGGCCGAGGCGCGCGCCGGCGTGCTTCACGATGGCGCCGAACCAAAGTTGCCATCGACGACGACGACGATCGAGGCGCCGCTGCTGGTGACTACGCGAGCCAGCTATGACCTGGCCCTGGCCGCCGACAAGGTACCAAAAAAACCGCCGCCATCTCGCGGCTCAGCCACGCAGTGCTGTCGCTGACAGGCCACGGCTGCTGCCACAGGACAAGGCGCTGGCCCACTTGGTGGTACGCGCCGTGGAGGCCGCCATGGCCGCGTCGACGGCTCTGGCTGGCCGCGGTCTGCTCGACTTGCAGACAGTCGAGCTCTGCAGTGGCGCGCTACGGTCCGTGATGGGCCGGATGGGCCCGCAGCGCGAGCTGCTCGGGCTGGCCGGGCGAGTGACCAAGCGGCGCGAGCCGGTTGTGGCGGCGCTGCTGGTGCACGGACCTCTCCTCCAGCACCACCTCCCTACGCTGTTAAACGGCCAAGAAAAGGAAAGATCTTGACTTACGTTTAATCGATTTTGACTTCTTTTTAAAAGAATAACCAAGAACCTTCTTGGTTCGTCGTGGTACTCCAGTTTCTGCTAGTACTAGCAGAAGAGGCCTATGGGACTATGGAATTAAGAAGGTGGACACTATGGATCCTCCTCTTCTGCTTGCCGACGGTGTTGCTCTTTTGGTTTTTTAGTCCTCTGGCCGTATACACTCCCTTGTCTTTCACCGCCCCCCTGGAGGAAGAGCTGCAACAGGCGGCCAGTGCAGCGCCATCCTGCCAACTGCACATCTTGACTTCGCTTACTACCCAGTGGAAGACTTGGCAGCGTTGCTGGGCTCGAGGGCGATGGGAGCGGCTGAAGGAGAGCGTCATAGAAGACCACCGTCTTCATAGATATTTGAATGTCCCGGTCGCAATGCAAAAGATGGACAACTACACTTGGGTGACAGAGGACGAGGGCGAGTGTGCGTGCTTCCCTTACCACGACTTTGACAAGGCCACCTTCTGTGAGCTGCTCGGTGGGAAAGACTTGCTCCTTCTGGGCGACTCGACCATGGGCCAGCTCACAGACAGTGCCCTCAACCTGGCAGGCCAGTGGCTTATTGGCGAAAGACGCAAGTGGCCTGAGCGCTACCCTTATCGCCGCCCTATCTTCTCGGAGGTTACAGTCTGCCAAAATGTCACCCACCATGGCCCTTCCACATTTCATCTGCTGCTAAATTGGGCAAAAGGGCAGCTCAAGTTGGCCAGTGACCTCCCCTTTCATCGAATCAGTGAGAAATGCATCAAGCCTGATGGCCAATCAAGCTGTGGGCACGTACATCCCGATTTGGTTGTGGGGAGCGAGGACGACCGCATTCTCGGGGTGGACGAATTCATCGAGTGGGCCAAGAACCAGAGCATTGTGCCTGGCGTGATAGCTCTCAACGCTGGCGCGCACTATCAACCAGATAAAGAACTGCTCCATGATGTGCGCCAAACGTTGCAGCTCCTCCATACGGCATTCCCAGATGTGGTCATCGTCTGGCGCGACACGGTGATGGGGCACGTCAACTGCAGCAGCATCACCGCGCCGCTGGACGAGTTGCAGGATGTACCTTCGTTGCCATACAACTGGGACAAGTTCCCTGGACAAAATGCCCTGGTGGCAGAGCTCATCGAGCGTGAGTTCCCCACGGTCATCTACCTTGATGTGGCAACCATGATGCGGTACCGAGGAGATATGCACGCCTCATATTTCGACGAACCCCCAAGTGACCACGATTGCCTTCACTATGTTGGTCCGTATCGGCCGACTCCCGTGGATCATTGGGTTATTGGCCTCTTCAACGTGTTGCTGGCGTATCGAAACTGGAAAGAGCGGCAAGGCCAAGCCCTCACCGAAGCACGGAGCTGATTTAGCAAACTTGCTTGATTCCTCAAGTTCTCAGCAGTTATTTAATAGGATTGTGGTTTTTAAAATCATTCCTGTACACGAACAAGACTCTTAAATTGGTCTTAACCCTCTTTTCATAAATCATCCTTCGGGGTCTGGGCCCAAGGGAGGACATCGTGATTCTACGAGCGACAGACTTGCCACAGGACCCACCGTCATGATTGCACGCAGGATAAGGCCCATTGCTTGGATGGGAGAGTTTTATTCATCGAATTCCACCGTAAAGAGAAGCCAAGCTGCTGGGAACGCCAACTACCCCACCGTCTTGAGGAGCTCCTCGTCGCTGAGCTCTTGGCTGTCCTCCAGCTTGCGCTCGAGACTTTCTTCGCCCACAGGCACCATGGTGACCTCGTCCGCCTGCTTTCGCTTCTCGAGGAACTCGTCCATGCGCTTCTTCGTGACGTCCACGGTGGCGTTGAGCCGCTCGCGCTCCACCTCCTCCGCACTTCGCGTGTCTTGTGCAGGCGCCGCGGGTCGCAAGTTTTGCTCAGGAAGGAGCACCTTAAAGAGTATGAGCAGGGCAATCGCCAACATGCCCACTGTCGCTACGTATTCAAACATGATGCTATCTGCTTGAGTTGTTGGGGCTGGTGTGGTCCAAACTGGCTGTCTCTTGCTTGGTTTTTGTTACTACTAGTAGGAGAGCGCTGTCCTCGGTGCGCCCGCAAGCCAGGACAAGGGATGGCAGAGCATTGGCCGGCAGATACATGAAATCTCCAGTACAGCCCCTAGGCGTGGAACGCACCACTCAAAAATTACCTCCAAACCTTTGCAGTAATGCTCTTGCCTTGGCAAAGCGTGCATGGCCCATCTTCCGACGACGAGCAGCATTTGATGTTGTCTTATTGATCTCTTGGCAAACACGCACCACTTGTGGATGCACAAGGTTTGGGAAGTATGAAAAGCTTGGGGAGATGTAGTATGGATTCAAGGTGTATGGTAGCGCCGCTTACACTCGGAACTTGAGGCAGCGGTGCTCTTCGTGGGTGTTCTTACATCGCACACAGCAAAATCGAGCGCCACACTGTGTGCAGGTGTAGTTGGAGAAGTATCTGCGCAGCACACGAGGAGCATGCGCGCACGTCAGAACACAACCAATGGAGGGAAACAGCTCTCGAGAGTCTAGACGCACCCACAAATGGAGCAGAAACGGCGTGGGGGGAAGCGCGAAGGCTCAGCCTGCACCGAGTAGTAGTTTACTTCTGGGAAGCCTTCTTGCTCAGCTTCTTCCTCCAGTACCCTGTGCCTCCTCACGCGCGTCAGAACGCCCCACGCAGGTCCATGGTGTTGTGGGGGAGAGGACACGCACCGGTCAAAGTTGTACTTGCGGAGTCGCCTCAGGCCAGACTTCTTTCGTTTCTTCTTCTTGGCGAAGGGGCCGTTCTCGGCTGCACGTGAGAGAGCCACCGTCATTCAAGACGCTCGAGCACGTGACATGTACATGAAGAGGCGCAAACGCACTATCATCGTCGGCGGTGGCCTGGGCGGCGTCCTCTTCTGTAAAGCCAAAGTTGTCCTGCAAGTGGCAGCAAAGTGGTCAGTAAGGTAAGTGTTGGTTTGGCGAGCGTTGTAAAGCCAGAGAGGAACCTTCTCGAGGTCAGCCAAGTGCTGCATTAGCTTTTTGTCGAGCGCAGCACTCATGTCGCGCTCCTTCATCTTGGGCGTTAGAGCCACAGCACGCACTGTGTGGGGCAGTAGTGCACGAGTGAGAGGTTGGCCTGCAGTGCCGGTGCTGCGCAGTTGAGCCAGATGTGGAAACAGAGGATACCAGAGGAGCGCCGTCGAGTTGGCGGTGGGGTGGGCGCCGTAGTAATCTCGCCAGGCTGGTACTCATCTGCTCAATCGTTAGCATCATTCACCCGTCCGTGAGATTTGTGATCTCTTCATACACATACCATCATCCTTTCTCTTGCCTCTCCCCCGCTTGCCCTTCCCGCTCATGCTGAGCCCTATCTCAATCAAAAATAAAATATAAATGTATTTTCCTTTTCTAATTAAATAAAGCCGTCAATACCAACAGCATACTTCTTTCGCCAGGCGTTGTCGTTCACGGTCCGGATGAAGACCGAAGCCATGTCCTTGAGGTCGGCGGCGTTGTTGATGATGGCGTAGTGGTAGAGGGCAACCACGCTCTCCTTGTCGATGAGGTGGGCGCCGATGCCGAGCTCGAGCATCCTCCGCAGGTGGGGCGAAAGGTCGTACTGGTCGCTGATGCGCAGCATCTCCAGCGCCTGCTCGCTCGTGAGCGAGGCAAACATGCCAGTGTGGAGGAACTCGATGACGAGCTTGGCGCAGGTGAGGTTGACTTCGGGCAGCTCGATGCGCATCTCCTGGGCCTCCTTCATGCCGCTCCGCAGGATGGCCCGGAAGAAGGGCGACCGGGCCAGGAAGCACGGGTGGACCAGCAACTCGCGCCGCGCCGCGTCGTCGTTGTCGTCGGCCACTACGAGCGTCACGCGCGCGTGCTCCGTGTCCTCCAGCGTCTCGCGCAGCCGCGCTGTCGCGTTGTCCGTCAACTACGGACAACGAACAACGCCATCAGTCACGATCGTGGGCAGCGGCTGGGCAACACAAGAAGAGAGGAGAGGCGTACGACGTTGCAGCTGTTGTAGCGGATGGCCGCCTCACATGTTGCCTGGAAGGTCGACGGCAGGCGGAATTCTTGGGAACAAAAAGAACATTTAAAAAATTTAAAAAAAGGCAAAATAGAAAATGTCAATTTTAAAATAAATAGGCGACATACCCGATGCAAGCGCATCGAGCCGCTGGACGAGGTTCGCTTTGGCCTGCAGCTGTGCGGGAGTGAAGTCCAGCGTCAGGTCCGGCTGCGACGACGATGCTGACGATGGCGCTGTCGATGCACCTGTTCGGGCCCTCTTCGTCAGCCACACAGGACTATGGGGAGCACATGGGGAGCGCAAGGAGGAGATGGGGAAGGGGACCGGTCTCGGAGGGATCGACACGGCGCACGGCCCGCTGGCGCGACTCATCGTCGTAGCGCTTCTGGTAGAGGGCCGTGGCGCCGTAGCGCACCTCCACGAACCGCTCGCTGTCGACCTGGACCCGAACCGGCGTGCCTGCTTGCGGAGACAACGGCGACCCAACGATGAGCGCTTGGCTCTCTCTCTCTCTCTCACACACACACACACAGAGGCAAGCGAGAAGAAGGAGGTCATGGGACGTGCCATCGTTGGCCTGCTTGGCCTGCTGGTAGGCGTGCTCGAGCAGTTCGTTGATGAACAAGTCGTAGTCCTCCCACTCTGGGTCGGCAAACCTGGCGACATTCATCGAGGTGGTGTCAACAACAACGCTAACGATGACGTTGTCGACACGGGAAGCCCGCATGGGCTATGCGAGAGGACTCAGTACCAGGCCCACTGGGCCGGCGGGGCGGCCTCGACCACCGGGGCTTCGGCCTGCTTGCGGAGGGTGTGGCCGAAGCAGGGCTCGCGCTGGACGGCGCCCGTGTAGAGGAAGTGCAGCATTGCCAGGAAGACGTCGGCCTTGTGCTGCTTGATCAACACCCTCCTCCTCGACTGCAGCGAGATAAAGTTGATCAACAAATCCAAAAATAAGTATGAAAAATATAATTTAGTTTGTTAAAAGAAAGTTGATTTGAAGTGTACCTTGCGGCTCTTGGTGGGCGAACCGGCTGGCTCGGCCGTGGGCACAAGGCGGCTGCTTGACACACCAGCCAATGACTCTGCACAAAACACCAGCAGACACCGCCCCTGTGAGAGAGGCCACACGACGATGAGTTTGTTAAAACGAACGGTTGCGCACCCAGGCGCGGGGAGGAGTTCTTGCGGGTGAAGTTGAACTCGCCAGAGAGCTGCACGCTGCTGCTGACACTTGTTTTCCTCGATGCGGGCGACCGCGTTGCCGTTGGCTTGGGCAGCAGCGGCTTGAGCGCGGCGCAGCGCGACGCGAGGATCACGCTGTGCCTGCTCGCACCGGTGGCGTTAAAGCGGTTGTGATGCCCGCATAGTAAACACACGCACGTACCCATAGAGCTTCTTGTCATCGTCGGCATCGAGGACGAATTCGATGTCGGCCCACTCCTTGTCGTTCACCAGCGAGGTCATGTGGACCACCAGTTCCCGCGCGCACTGATCGACAGCTTTGGCCAGCCATAAATTAGTTGACATTGCTAAAATAAATTGGAGCAATCAGAAAATACTCTGGGGAGGAGTAGATACTGCTGGAGGCCCATGTGTTAGGCAGAAAAGTCATGCTTGAGACCTGCAGCTGCAGTACTGCACGAACGGGTCAGATTATGTTTATTTACCATTATTGTTAAAATAACAAAATAGAGGAAAAGAGGACGGGGAAGGTACTGTCAAGGACGTGGAAGCTCTTCTGGAGGTCGTCGGCGAACGTCCTGTAGAATATTTCCAAGTGCAGTTCGCCGCACTCAACGTCGATGAGCGGCAGCCGTAGGTTCACCGGCTCTGAGCTCGCCGCGTAGTCTGCGGGCCATACGCGTACGTGTGCGCGTCAGTCGGCGCAGGTGAACTCAACAAAAGTGGGCATCGCGATGTATTACCGTGGAGGTTGATGACGAGGCGGCCCAGCGGATCGTCGCGGAGGAAGCGGTCCTTGTCCCACACGTCGCAGTGGAGAGTTTCGTCATTGTGCACTGAGAAGGTGAACTTCTCCCGCCAGACGGGGTTGAGCGTCTGCAAGCAGACCACAGACGGTTACACACGCGCTGTGAAGCACTTTGCGAGCGAAGCGTTGGCCGAGTTGCGATATGGGGGGCGGCAGAGAGACGTGCCTTGTACTTAACCGATGAATACACCTTCTGTTCGCCACATTTGAGGACACAGTAAGGATCGCTCGTGCCTGTAAGAACTCCTGATGAGGAGAAGGGGCGAAAGAACTGCGAGTACAAAGGAAGGGAAAGACGTGAACGACGAACCGCAACTATCGCGGATGGCCAGGTTGCGGCCTTCGATGAGCATAACTTCCAAAGTGCCCCGGGGGGCCGAGCGCGGCGAATGCGAACGGCGAGACCGTACCAAGTGCATGGTGTGCTGGGTTGCGGCCTTCTTCTGGTTTTTGGCCGTTCTTTTCTTTTCGCTTTTCCTTGCGCCGGTTACCGTGGGCAACTGTTCGGCGAAGGCGAACTGGTTCAGTTTAATTTGTTTTTAAAAAACAGCTTTATTGCAAGTGTCGACATACTACGCGAACGAGATAAAGTGCTTCGCGCATCTTGGTTAGCACTGGCTACACAATGGCGGACGAAATATGTGTCACCGTTATTGAGGGCAAGGACCTCGCGGTCAAAGACTCTTGTGGTGCGTTCCCCTTCTTACTCTCGCATTTTAACTATTAATAAGGCTTTTTCCTAATTTACTCGATATTGTTTACGTTATTAAATCGGTTCGGTCGGCTTCGGCAGGCACCAGCGACCCCTTCGTCAAGGTGACGCTCGGCACAGAGAAGTACAAAACCAAAAAGATTATGAAGAATCTCAACCCACGCTGGAACGAGAAGTTTTTCTTGTACGTGTCCTCCTTGGCACCATGCGACGTTGGCCTCGTGTTGGCTATGGTGCATCACCACTCACGCCCCTTGTCTTTCCTGGTGCAGCAAAGCCCCCAACTTGTCGTCGGCCACGCTGAAGCTGTCCGTCTGGGACTGGGACAGGATTGGGTCTAATGACTACATGGGCGAAGTGCACATTCACATGTCGGAGGTGATGGTGCTGGGCGAAGTCAACAAGTGGTATCCGCTCGTGTGCGGCGCGGACCACCAGGGCGACGAGGTCAAGGGACAGATCAACGTGCGTGTGCAGGTCATGGTCCAGGGTGACCTCCAGACCGGCAACCTCAACGCCGAGGAGCTCCGCCGCTTCGCTCTCCAGAAGATGGCGAGCACATCCGCGCTGCCGCCCGTGGGCGCAAGCAGAGGCAACGAGCCGCCGCCACCGGTCCCGCCGCGCGACGAGGGCTATGAAAGAGTGAGCAGCGAGGCCGTGCCCACCACCGTTTCACGAAGCGCCTCCTTCCCCGCGTCGACGTCCAGCGACTTCACGCTCTCACAGCCAATGTCGCCCGTGTTTAGCTCCTCACCGGCCCTGCTGAGTCCAAGCGGCTTACGGCCACAGCCCACCGCTGTCCGCGCTACGCCTCCTCCTCCAGCGGTCAAACCGCCCGGCATGGCCCCGCCTCGGCGGAATCCCGGGTCCTTCATTGCGTCTGCTGGCCCAGCGTCGGCTCCGGCTCCGATTCCAGCGCCCGCGCCAGCTCCGCCTGCGGCTCCCGTCTCGGCTCCGCCGCCGCGACCGCCAGCAATGCCGCAGGCCAAGGCGCTCTACGCGTGGACGGCCGAGAATCCGGGCGAGCTCGCTTCGCTCGCGTGTGGCGCACTGGTCTACGTGAAGGACAGCTCCAACTCGTCGTGGCTCTATGTCGTGGACATGCAGGGCAACGAGGGCTACATCGCAAGCAACTACGTGCAACTGCTCTGAGTGGAGGTTGGGTTTAAAAACCCAAGTCTCTGGAAAGACATCAACACAACAACAACAACATGTTATTTATTAGTCCCTTACCTTTGCCCCAAGCAGCCAAAGTTGCTTGTTGCGTTTTCTGGGTCTGTGTCTGTCCCGTTTTGGCGCCAGTACAACCACACCGGCGGGCGACCACCGGAGTGGCCGCGCGTGCGCAAGTGTCGACATGGCACCCGGAGTCGAGCCTCCGCGGGACTGCCCGAGTGTGTAAGGGGCACACTGCCATATTTCTTTTGCTCTGCTTTGTCCCGCCTTCGATCTCGCAGAGTACGACGCCGGTCAGTGCGAGCCAGCCCCGTTTCATTCGAATCGCAAGCCAATCGAGTCGAATCTCAAGATAGTACTACACAACATGAACGTCATGGACACTTTGGTTTCGCTCGTCGAGCAGCACAATGATGTGCTTCTCTCGTACACCATTCCTGCTGTGGCAATCACGGTCTACCTCACCACGATACTGGTCCTCAAATTGTGGATGTCCACCCGTGAGAAGCCCTTCAAGGTGCAGAGCATCTCTGCTGCTCACAACTTCTTCCTCTGCGTTCTCTCGCTGGCCATGTGCGTTGGTGCCTCCTACGAGGCCTTCGTCGTGCGCGCTCCGCAAATCGGCCTCGAGCAACTCTTCTGTTCCACCGATCGTCAGGCCGTTTTCAACAATCGCCTCTGGTTCTGGTGTGTTGTCTTCTATCTCTCGAAGGTACGGCCAATCGTTTTCAAAAATTGAAGATGAATCCAATTTATGTCGAATCTGTTGCTATTCCGCGATTCCACGACGGCAACAGGAGTTAATTACTTAATTTCCTATTTATTTTATATCTCGAGATATATTAAAATTAACTTAAAGCAACATTGACTTATTTTTATTGTGCAGTACTACGAGTTTTTCGACACTGTCATCCTCCTTCTGAGGAAGCGTCCTCTGCTCGTCTTGCACGTTTGGCACCACTGCTCCGTGAGCGTCCTCTCGCTCGTCTTCCTCAGGTGCGCCTCGAGAGCCCATAGCATTGCAACCTGTTGAGCCACAATGATCCTCAATGTCTTTTCTGCAGGGCCAACATGACCTGGTTCTTCACGGGCGTGATCATCAACGGCGCCATCCACACTTTCACCTACTACTTCTACTTCCAGAGCAGCCTCGGCAACACCGTGTGGTGGAAGAAGTACCTCACCCAGGCTCAGGTACCGCTCCGGCTACATTCTCCTCAAGGCGATCATGTGCTTATCGCCTTTTGTTGTGCGCCTGTGCAGATGATCCAGTTCCTGTGGGGCATCGCCTCGTGGCTCCCGTGGCCCGTGGTGTGCGGCTACAACAGGACCACCGAGACGGACTACGTCGTTGCTGCCAACTTCCTCATCCTGGCCTCCTTCTTTGGCCTCTTCCTCAACTTCTTCAACCACACGTACAAGCCCAGTACGTACAACAGCTTGTCTTGCGTCAGCCGTTCCCTTGCGTGTTGGCGAGATCGCTTATCGTTGATGTGTGCCTTCTAGGCGCTGCTGGTGCGAGGGACACCAAGCAGAGGAAGGTCGAGTAAAGGATCAAGCCAAGTGCCTGCCAAGCAACTCCCGCAGGCCGACGTCGCTGGCGTGAGCCCCAATTTTGTTCTGTTATTTTTTACTCTTTTGTTCCAATCGCGTTGGCGAACAAAAGAAATATATAAAAAAATACAAAAAAACGAAACAAAACAAAAAGAGAAGATGGAGGGCGGCAAGAGGTATGACAAGGTAGTGCTGTTACTAGTTGACGTCCAGCAAGCGTTCTACAGCGACATACCTGCAATTGCTGCCGCTTTCCCCAACTTCCAGCACAACGTCGAGCGGTTGCTGGGGCTGTGCCGCAGGGACGAGGTAGGTATCGACGTGGTCCACGTTCGAGCCGTCTACAACGCTGAGGTGAGCGCCTGGACGGCCTATTGGCACGCCCTTAACCCGGACAAGAAGACGGTGGTCACTGCCGAGCCCGAGGACTTCAGCCGCGAACTGCCGGGCGAGAAAGTGGTCATCAAGGTGCTTTGTGGTGTAAGAAAAGTGAGAGGGGGGGAAGCGAGGAATCTCACTCGTGCAGTCATGAACTGTGCAGAACAACTTTGATGGCTTCTTATGCACAGAACTGGACCAGTATCTTAGGGAGAAGGGCAAGACGCTTGTCTTGTGCTGTGGCCTGATCTCTTCCTGCTGCGTCCTCTTCACGACTAGCGGTGCCGCCGCTCGCTGCTGTTGGTCTTGCATTGCACCGACTGAGTCGTGTGACATCTTGCAGGTGCTTTCATGCGTGGCTATAGAACTGTGGTTGTGGAGGACTGCTGTGGAGATCGCACTCCTGAGAAGCACAACAGTACCATGGACATCTACGGCCAGGTAACGGCAAGCTTGGCTCGCCTGTGGCACGGACGACATAAACTGACACGGGCAAATTGGCTTGTAGTATATGTTCACCAGAGCCACCGTGGATAGCTTGCTGGCGACCTGCGATCGAGTGCTTGCCTTGCCAGAAGCCCAACTTCCGGCCTAACCGCCCATGCAGCCCAACCCCCACAGTCGCAAACTCCACAGGAATGACCAATAGGAAGCGTTGTTGTTAAGAGAATTTGACGACGCCAAAGTTATGGGAGCAATCTTCTTGTCGGGCGTACAGACGCGACTTGACTTTCACAACAATGGACGACGGCGTGGAGTTGCAGTCTGTCCACGACGCAGAGGCTCACGACGAGCTGAAACACCGTACTCGTGCCCGCCGGCTAACGCACCTTGTGCTGGATCCGCCACGCGAGGAGGAAGACTCGGCATACGTGAACGTCTTCTCCCTGGGCGAGTGGCGCGACTCGGACTTCTGGCGTGCTCTCGTGGCCGGTAAGCTACCGTATGCTTCGTTTTCTTTCAGGCCACAGAGTCCTTACGTCCTCTTCAGAATGCTTGGCCACCAAGTTTTTTGTGTCCTTCAGCATCCTCATCGTCCTGTCGGCTGGAGAGTCCTTTGAGGTATCCGTTCCAACGCTTGTCGTGTCAAGTTGGTACCCACTGACCACTGTTATGTGGACGCGAACAGTCGAGTCCGGCGGGAGAGCATGTCTGGATAATTGTATGCCACATGGCCCTCATCCTCCTCTGTATCTACATCTTCGCACCATTGTCAGGTGTGCTCCTTCACACGTGAGCTTCTTCTTGTGTTATGGCGCCTAACACGAGAGGACATGTGCAGGGGCTCACTTTAACCCGGCAGGTGCGTAAGCTTACAACGGCTATGTTGCTCCAATTGCTCATAAACCTTCGACATCCCTTCCAGTTACCATAGCCGTCTTGTTTTGTCGTCGAATCACCATCATCCGCTGTCTGTGCTACCTCGCGGCTCAGATTGGTATTCTTTATGGCTTGTTGCCGACCGCCACTTGAGCTATCTGAACTCTGCGGGGTTGCTGTCGTCTTCTAGTGGGTGCGATCGCAGGAGCAGGCATGGCCAAACTGGCACTGCCGAGTGACAAGGAGGGGAACCTCGGTGTGCCTACGCTGCCAGCGGGCACAAACCCTGGAGAGGGGTTCCTGATGGAGGTGCTGCAACCAACGGCCAATACCTGCGCACAAATGGCAGCTCACCGTTGCATCATACCGTCTGTGTTCCAGTTCTACATGACCTTTGGCCTCGTGTTTGGTTCGTTTGGGACGGCCTTTGACCCGCGAGGCTGGGGCAAGCTGGGTCCGGTCGCCATCGCCATCATCGTGGGGGTTAACATCCATGCCGGCAGCATCGTTTCTTGTGCGTCCCACACCTGGCACAACTTCTGAACCTTTAGTCTTCTCACCTCGACGTTAACGCAGCCACTATGAACCCTGCGCGAGCGTTCGGGCCGGCTGTGGTGCAATGGAGCTGGGATGACCACTGTACGCGTGTCTTTGCTGGCTGAGGTTGCACAACCACTCGAAATTGACTTTCTTTATCCTCCAGGGGTGTGGTGGGTCGGTGCCATAGCGGGTGGAGTGGCGGCAGGTACCATCTACGAGTACTTGTTCATGCAGCGGAAGCACGCCCGGTACGCTTTGCTTTTTCTCGCTGCTCGCGGACAACCACGTCTGACACCCACACACAGAGCGCAAGGAGTGCCTTCCACGTCGGGCGACAATCACGTCGAAAAGAAGAACCAGTAGCCTGGGACAGCCACTCGCGTGCGGTGCCGTCTCCTTGGCCTGCTCTGCGTGCAGTGAAGGAAAAGGGAAGAACAAAGTGTCGACATCGGAGGCATTTTTCAGGACAGGCGGCAGCCAGGGAAAGCTTTGCTGGCGCAGAGTGGGGGTTTGGTGAAAAACACAAGAACGCAAATCTGAGGACAGCAGTAGTACCATCTCTCCCTAAAAGAGCGTAGTGTCGTGCGCCCATTCAAGCCCTTCCACACACGCCCCACACAGCACAATGATGAAGATTAACATCAAAACGATTCAGCAGCAGCAGTTCGAGGTCGAAGTGCCAGAAACCGCCACGGTATGGATTTCTTCTTTCTTCGAAATAGGGCTCGGTCATCTCATCTAATGAGCTTTCCTTCGTTCGTTTCAGATTCTGGATGTAAAGAAGAAGATTGAGGAGTCACGCCAAGAGAATGTCTCTTGGCAGAAGCTCATCTTTGCCGGCAAGATCCTTGGTGATGATACCAAGTTGAACACGCTCACCATCAAGCCGACAGATTTCTTCGTCCTCATGGTCAGGAAGCCCAAGGATGCCACGCCCGCGCCCGCGGCCGCTGCCGCCCAGCCTGCTGCGACGCCTGCTCAGCCCCCTCAGCCTACTCAAGCGGCCGCCCCTGCTCCCTCCACACCTGCCGCCGCCGAGCCGCCCCGGCCGTCGCAGCCCGCCACTGGCGGATCCATCGAGTCCGATGCCGCGTCGGCCCTCGTGACGGGTTCTGATTTCGAGGCCATGGTGTCTAACATCATGGAGATGGGCTTCCCTCGCGAGGAGGTTCTTCGTGCTCTCCGTGCCAGCTTCAACAACCCCAACAGGGCTGTCGAGTACCTCATGACTGTATGTAGATGAACCTTTCCTTTCCTTACCTCAACGTTAGATCAGCATCCGCTTTGAGTCCTTGGTAGCTTAATGCTCGCTCGCTCGTTCTGCAGGGCATTCCCGACATGCCGACCCAAGCTGCTCCCGGTAGTCCTGCTGGTGGTCGGGCAGCTGCCGCGGGCGAGGCTGCGCCTGGCTCGCCTCCCGCCGAGGGTGCCGCTGCGGCCGGTGGTGAGGGCGGCATCTCGCTGCCCTCCAACCTGCTGGGTGCCCTTATGGGTCAGCAGGGCGGCGGTGGTGGTGGTCACTTTGAGTGGCTGCGCCAACACCCTCAGTTCAACCAGATCAAGGCCATGGTGCAGCGCAACCCGCAGCTTCTGGGCCCGCTCCTCCAGCAGCTCGGCCAGCTCAACCCGCAGATCCTCCAAGTCATCGGCCAGCACCAGGCCGAGTTCATGGCTCTCCTCAACGAGCCCATCCAGGGCGGCGCCGCCGGTGGCGCTGGCGGCCCTGCTGGCGCTCCCCCCGGATCCAACTACATCCAGGTCACTCAGGAGGAGAAGGAAGCCATTGACAGAGTACGCCGTCTAGTGCCCTTTTTCTCCTTCTTCAGCCACCACCGTGATGCTGATGCCCTGCGCGTCCTCTCCAAACAAACAACAAAAAACTATAGCTCCAGGCCCTGGGCTTTGAGCGGCATGTGGTGATTGAGGCTTTCTTCGCCTGCGAAAAGGACGAGCAGGTCACGGCCAACTACCTCTTCGTACGTTTCGACGCTCCACTGCCTTCCACACACTTCAGTGTTGGCTCACGTCCCATGACCGTCGCGCAGGATCACGGCCACGAGATGGAGGAGGAGGACGAGGGCCAGGACTTTGGCGGCGAGGGCGGCGCTCCTTAAAGCAAACAAACCAACGAGTCGAGACCCAAACAAACCCCATTGTAAAGACTTGAAGGTCGCGTAGCAGCACCACGCGTGGAGAGCCTCGAGGCAAGAGGCCGTGAGTGGGTGGTGAGAGAGAAGGGAGAGCAGGAAGGACCAATACACTACAAAACAACTCAACTTTTTATTCCTCTTCTTCTCCCTCCACAGCGCTCAACAACAACAATTTATGACCATACCAACTACTGCACCTCCCCAAGGACAGGAGAGCTGTGGCTTGCTTGTACCCGTGGAATACAATCACCTGAGTCGCCAAGGGTCCACCAGCACCACTCGACCACGTCCACTGGGACAGTGACGCAAAGGCAAAGGCCGAGAACCCTGTCGAAGAAGAAGGGAACCACGGCGTGGGAGTCGCCCATCCTGATGCGTCATCGCGGCCAAGCCAGTGGCTTTGCGTTCTTGTAATTTTCCAGCAGCCGTTTCTTCGTTGGTCCTTGAAAAAAGCAATAAAAAAGCATTTTTCTGCTGTGGATTTATTCATCTTCGGTGCATTGAGGCTAGATCCTGTTCGGCAACGTTACACACATCATGGAAGACCCCAAGAAGCACGAACTCGAGCAGGCCATCGAGGCCTTCAAGCAGGAGATTAAGCAGTCCACTTCCGAACTGCAAACCAAGAAGCAGGCCAAGGCTCCTCAATCCGAGCTTGAGCCGCTTCTGACCAAGCTTAAGGACCTCAAGTCTCAGCTTCTTGGCAAGGTAAATTGCCAGTCAGATCCGAGCGATTTTGGTGAAGTTGAATCGCGGGTTATTTGCTCACTTCCTAACCACGGCAGGAGAAGGAGTTCAAGGAGGCTTACCCCGATGCGGCTGGTCAGGGCCTGTCTAAGAAGTACTTAGCGCTAAATCGCCCAGTTTTATTCCGCTGTCGTTAACTCGCATTTTGGGCAGGGAGGCCAAGAAGGCTGCCGCCAAGGCTGCCAAGAAGAAGGGAACCGAGGGTGT
This sequence comes from Acanthamoeba lenticulata, assembly GCA_002179805.1. NCBI lineage: Eukaryota > Discosea > Longamoebia > Acanthamoebidae > Acanthamoeba > Acanthamoeba lenticulata. The sequence goes on along the minus strand of NAVB01001151.1, from coordinate 981 downwards.
TGTTGAGGTACACAACTTACTTTTCAGTCAAGTGATCAGTTCTTTAGGCCGCAGTTGCTGATGTAGTCTACGCTCTCTTGGGCCTTGCAGCAAGTGGTCACCGAAGCATCGTTCGACAACTTCGGTGTCCGCCCCCTTATCCGGTCCGAGGAAAGGGTTCACCGCAGCTTCACCAGCGTGGGTGACCTCTCCGCCGCCAAGGACGGCCAGACCGTGCTCGTCCGAGCCCGTCTCCAGACCGTGCGCGGCACCGGTGCGTCTCTCTCCTCCCCCTGGCCACCACGACCGTTTCCTGCAGTATTGTAGCGCTGATTTAGAGTTCTCTTTCTATGCGCCCCGCCCAGGCAACAAGCTGGCGTTCGTCGTGCTCCGACAGAGGACCGCCACGGTGCAGGCCGTCCTGGAGAAGAACGAAGTCGTCTCGGTGGAGATGATCAAGTTCACCAAGGGCATCCACCGCGAGTCGCTTGTCGACGTCGAGGGTGTGCTGACCAAGGCTGCGGCTGAGATCGCGTCGTGCACGCAGAAGGATGTCGAGCTCAAGGTCACCCGTCTGTTTGTCGTCAGCCAGACGCTCCCCCAGGAGCTGCCCCTCCTCATCGAGGATGCTTCGCGCCCGGCGCCCATCCTCAAGGCCCAGAAGATCCAGATCAAGAAGATCCAGGCTGAAATCGACGCCGCTGAGGCCGAGCTCGCTCAGGCCAAGCGTATGTGCCTCTCTATCTGGTGGTTGGGCGACACTCGACGCTCACTATTTTTCCCTTTTCTAGAGGAGGGCAAGGACACGGCTGCGCTCCAGGCCAAGCTCGAGGAGCTCGCCAAGCAGAAGAGCGAGGCCCAGAAGTTTGTGAAGGTGGGCCAGAAGACCCGTCTCGACAACCGTATCCTCGATCTCAGGGTGCGTCTTCCTTTTTTTGTGTGTTCTCCAAAACACTTTATGACATTATCTAAAACGAACCAAAAACAAAAAAAACAAAAAAA
>NAVB01001149.1:0-33958 GCA_002179805.1 Acanthamoeba lenticulata | reverse complement strand
CTTCACCCCACCCAAGGCCTGCCTCCGTGCCCAAGTCGCCGAGGCGAGCCTCATCAACCTCCTCACGACCAGCAAAAAGTAATTAAGTTGCTTTTTTGGCGTGCAATTAATAAATATTGTGTTAAGATAAAAATTGTTGAATAAATAAATTTTTCTTTTATTTATTTAACAAAAAAAATTGAAGTGTAACTTGTTCAGGCGACACGGCGGATCTTCTTCTGCATGGCCATCCACTCAAACACCTGGTGGCCGATCAGGTTGTCGATGGCCCGCCCGACGGCCTGCGGCGAGAAGCTGTGCCGGGCCAGGTCGTCCTTCACCTTCTTCACCAAGATCGTCGACCCTGTACCATCATCACCAGACAACAGCACCACCGTCAGCCAACAAGAAGATCTTCCTCCCGATTCAACCCTTAAGGGTTGATCACAATTGAAACACGCACCGATGGGAATGCGGCGGCGGAGGAGGCCCTCGATGGTCTCGACCTGGGCCCACACCTCCGGCGGCAGATTCTCGGCGGCGGCCTGGCCCGACTGCGCCGCCTGCACGGTCGAGACCGTGAACAGCCGGATGGCCTCCTCGACGTGCGCCTTGGTCGCCACCGGCGACAGCGTCATCTTGGCCAGCGACTCTGAAATCCTCACGATGGCTGCGCGTGTGTGTCATTCCCGCACGACACGACACGAGCGCACGACACACACGCGCCCACAAGAGGTCAGCATGAGGATGTTGTAGATGGATGAAGTCGAGGGCACCTTCGAGCTGGCGGACGGTGATGGGGACGGCGCTGCCATCCTGCTTGCGGATGGAGGTGCGGAGGGAGACGTAGTGGTTCTGGAGCAGCGCGGCGCCCTCCTCGGACAGGCGCGGGGCGCACCGGGCGCGCGCAAAGGCGACGTAGCGCTTGAGCAGGCCGGGCTCCAGCAAAAACCGCTCGTCGGCCTCGGCGGCGTCGTGCGGGGGTCGGGCAACCGACGTAGACGATGAGGTCGCGTCGTCGCTAGACCGCATGTGGATGTCGACTACGTGATGAGCGATCTGTCGATCACGGGCCACGTCCTTCTTGTCTCGCACTAGGAAAATCATATCAAACCTGTGGCGCGCAAAAGACAATAAATAATCGTTAATTCTGTATATTTTTTAAATATATTTATAAATATATATATTTATAATTGATGGTAAATGCAAAGTACCGAGAGAGGATGGTGGACTGGAACTCGATATTCTCAAAAGGCGTGCGCTGGTCGTCGTAGGTACCGAACACCGGGTTGGCTGCAGCCAGCACGGCCGTGCGCGAGTTCAGGATCGTCGTGATGCCCGCCTTGGCTGTCGTCATTAAGCCGCAAAAAGTTGTCAGTTTGAAGCCCAAATGGGGCGTGAGTGATGTGGGGAAGGGAGGAGCACAAACCGATCGAGATTGTCTGCTGCTCCATGGCCTCGTGGATGGCCACGCGATCGTGGAGGTGCATCTTGTCAAACTCGTCGATGCACACCACACCGCCGTCGGCCAGCACCATCGCGCCGCCCTCGAGGTAAAACTGCTTCGTGCCCTTCTCCTGGATCACCGACGCCGTGAGACCTGCTGCGCTACTGCCCTTGCCCGACGTGTAGACGCCTGGCCCACCCGTTCCCAACCTGTCAGTCAAGACCACACAGCCCATGGCCAGGGTCTGGTGACGGCACGCACCGATGGGCGCCACTTGCTCTACAAACTTGAGGAACTGCGACTTGGCCGTGCCCGGGTCACCCTGTCATGGCCAACAGATAAGATGATGCATCAGAGCGGTCCACGAAAGGGATCAGGGAAGAGAAAGTCGTGTCGTACGAGGAGGAGGACGTTGATGTCGCCACGAAGTCGCATGCCATCGGGCAGGGACTTGCGCGACCCGCCAAAGAGGAGGCACGTGATGGCCTTCTTGATGTCCTGGTGCCCTGTTGTCACGTGTGGGTGTGCAGGTCAGCCATGATGTTTTCCTCCCCCACCTTGTCCCGCCTCTTCAGCATGTAGTTGGATTGAGATGTCGCACCGCAAATGGCTGGAGCCACGCTCTTCCAGAGGATGTCGTAGAAGCGCGGATGCCTCGCCATCTGCCTAAACTCTGTCTCTTCGCCCGGCCTACGCGCAGCCACGATTATTAGGCGCTAAATACACCTGTACAGTATGACATGGAATCTGAGCAAGCAAGAAGCGAAGCGCACTTGAAGGAGCTCAGCGATCGGCCGAAGCTGTGCGAGTCCATTGAGTAGCCCACAACCCGGAGGTAGGGGTGTCGAATCGCCACGGCGCCCGCGCCAGCGCCCGACTTTTGTTTCTGTTTTTAACGAATTGAATTAATTGTTAAAATATAAAAGTCGTTTTGAAGTCAAGGAGGGCGTACGTAGGAGGTCTTGTTCTGGAAGATGGTGAAGATGCCAGTGACGGTGACTCGCGTGCCGGGGACCACGCGGCCCACGAGGTACTTCTCGGAGAAGAGCAGGACGTGGCGCGGCATCTCGCCCGTGGGTACCGTCTCCGGGTTCTCCTGCAGCTTGAGCGACTGCTGGTCGACAAACTTGCAGTAGTCGCCCAGCACGATGTAGGGGCTCGGCGGGCAGTCCACCTTGATCCCGTCGCCGTCGATCGTCGAGCCGTTCTCGCACATCCGCGGCAGCGGGATTGACGTGAACCCGGGCTTGCATCGCACCGCTGTTGAACATCATCAACATGATCAGCATCTTCAACAACAACAGATACAACGAGAAGGAACAGTGTTGGAGGCGAGGCGTTACTCTTCTGGTGCTTGCAGCTCTTGCAGATGACGCGGAGCTCGGAGGCCTTGGCGCTGGTGCGCGACGCGCTGATGACGATGCCGCTGATTTGCACGAGTTGGCCGATGAGGTCACCCTAGTGGCCGTTCACGCCGGCGTCAACGACCAAGCCAAGCCGCGCACGATGCGGAGCTCGGCAGGAGACGGGGACGGTAAACGTACAGTGAGGGAGCGAAGGGAGATGGCGCGCGAGGTGCTCTGCAGGATGACCTGGAACTCGGGCACGGTGATGGGAGCGTCCTTGTTCTTGTTGATGAGCCCCACCCGCTCAGTGGCCACTAGCTGGCAAGCTTGCTCGAACTGACCAAAGCAACAACTTAAGAATCTTTGCCAGGTGGGGCGAGGGAAGACGTACGAGTGCAAGGTAGGCGTTGGGGTTTGTGCGGAGGGCAGTAGACAGCTTTTCGTTAAAGGCCTCAACATGATCGAGGAGCACTTCGAGATAGTACTCCTTCAGCCGCAGTTGTTGCATTATTCGTTCTCTAAAAGACAAATTGGATGGAATGAGAACTGGGCAATTAACTCATCGGTCGTGCAAGCTCTTACCTGTAGATATAAATGTTGTCTAGCATGAAGTCCTGAATGAACTCGCGAAAGGCTTTGATGTAAGTCGCGTCATCCACATTCATCGTGTTTTGCCTGGTTTCATTGGCCGGTTGATCCGATGTCCACACCGGATTCACATCAAAACCATTTAGTGCCATGGTCGTGGGGAGGCGGCGAAGATCTACTCCTCGTCAATTACTGATTCACCTCTTTTTTTTTGGTGTTTGGTTTGTTTTCCTCCTTTTGGCGCGCTTTTTGCGTTTCCCGCCTTTTTGGTTTGCAATTTTATTATTACTTTATTTATTGTCCCTGCCCTGCTTATCAATCACGCGAATTGGCCACCAGAGGCCGTCGCATCGTCACTGTCGTCGTGGTCGTCGAAGTAGTCCCACAATGTCAGCCGCCTGCCAGTGCATTGAGTGGTGAGCCGTTGTTACCCTTTACACGGAAAGATGAAGTGGTGGACACGCACTTGGAAGTGGAGGTGACAAGAGTATCGTTGAAGTAGGCCAGGTCGTAGGGCGGCCCGCCCGCGCCTCCGCTGCCACCGCAAATGCTGGACGTCATCGGCTGCTGGGCAAGCTGGGCGCTCTCGCTCACGCGGCCGCTCCTCCGGTCGACGACTACCCACGCGTCGCCCAGGCCCAACACGCACTTGTACCTATCGAACTGCAGCCGGAACGGCGCGGGACCGGTGAGGCTGCGGTTGAGGAAGTGGTCTTGGTCCCATGGCGCCGATGGACTCAGGAGGCCGCCGGCGACATCGAAGCTGTGGAACGTGTGCGTGCGGTGGTGCGTCTGCGCGACCAGGAGCGTGTCTCCGTGCAGCGCCGCGCATCCAAACACGGCCGCCGCACCCGCCGGCGGGGCTGTGGTGGCCACCCGCCGGTCGAGCCGGCGCACGTCCCACAGCGCAGCCTCGTGGTGGCCCACCACGCACAACTGCGCCATCCCGCCATCAGGGACGAGGCCGAGGAAGTGGATCGACTCGTCAGCGGCCCACTGGGCCTGCAGGGCGATGTCGTCGAGTGAGCAAGCAGGCAGACCGTTGAAGTTTCTTGAAAGGGGAGTGCGTGTACACGTACGTGTGCCACTTGGGAGCCGACGCGCAGGTCGACGCAGCTGAGGCCCTGCGGGCCGGCCATGCAGGCCACGCGCCCAGCAGGTTGGTCGGCGATGGCCAGCAAGTTATGCTGCGACACGGCGCCGATGCTGACGGTCTGCATGTCCTCCAGGCTTTGCACGTCCATTACCGCCTGTGCAAAAGCATCAATCAGTGACTCGGTTGATGTGGTCACGCAGAGCAGAACGTGACAAGCACCAGCTCCGAGTCGTTGAGAACGAACAGGCGGTCGTCGCTGGGCCACGCCAGCGCACGAGGCGCGTTGGGCAACGTTCGCCAGTCTGCTCCCCCCAACACAGGGTCAGACCGACACACCACGCAACAAGGCGAGGCGGCTCCTTGAGGGCACGCACCGCGCTTGCCGCCGGTGTAGAGGACCAGCACGTAGGACTTCTGGTATGACTCGATGGCGATGCGCGCAAAGCACACCTTGCCGTCTCGCAGCGCCGTTTGGGAAGAACCCCGCGGCTTGTAGAGAGACGGCATGTCGAAGCCTGTTCGCCCCGAGTAGTAGCGTTAGCTCGAGAGCAACATAGACAAAGACGACAGGTGTTGGTACTCCAAAGAGGCGTGCGCTGGTGCGTCATCCAGCGCTCGTGGATGCGACATGAGTCCGTCACCAGCCGCTCTCGCCACTCGGCTACTCGACCCTCTCGCTTCCAACAAAGCTTTTCTGTTGTTGTGGTGGCTCGTCGTCGACCGCTCGTAAGGAACGACGGTACTGCGGCAGGTGCGGAGCGGGAAAGGGCGGAGCAAAGTCGCCTTGGCACAGACGGGTTGGCGGCGATGGCGGGAAAGCGGGCGAGGTAATGTGGTCGCCACAGGCGCCAGTAGGTGGCGAGGCTGTGCCAGCGTCGGTTAACCAAAGCCGCAGCGCACAGCCACTCGACGCTCCGCTTCAGCTGCCTGCCAACGCGTAGTGTCAGCCCCGTAAAATGAGGGGGCGGGCGACGCACAAGCCAGCCTCGCTGGCCGGACGACAGAACCCAACATACAACACACGCTTACAAACAACACGAACCGAATGACGTGGTTGAGCAGCTCGTCCGGCAAAACCAACGTCACGTCAGTCCCCTCCATCTTCCTTTTGGTACTGCGGAGGTCGGTCACACGGGTGGTCTTCCTCAGCCTTGTTCTTCACTGCCCACCAAATGCCACTCCTCTTCACACCGACAGTGTGGGCCAGTTGTCGTCTGTTGAGGCTCCTCGAGTTGGCAGAAGTTACCACAGGCAGTACAGAGAGCTGGCGTGACGAACGCAACGTGATGACGTGAAGCCACTGGCGACGGTGCGTGGTTGGCCCGACTTTCCCAAGAAGTGGGAGGTGTTGCTCTTTCAAATAGGGAAATGGCGTCATGGCCAAAAGGAGGCTTTGGACTGTGGGACGTCTTACCAAAAGACAGGGTTGCAATTTTTCATCTTTTGTTTATCACGAATTAAACGAAACAACAATAAATCGTACAATGGGGTGACGTTGGCGACCCAAAAGAGCATGTTACTTTGAGTAAATGTCCTCGGGCAAGCGCAAGTTGTCCGCAATCGCACCCTGCGAGCCTGACGTCCCGCCCGGGTAGATAAAGAAGTAGCGCGTTGTCACGATGGTCTCTGTGATCCAAACCAACACATCAGTTTCTGCCTTTATCACACAAACACAGCAGTAGCAACAACTCGACATGTTGCCGTACCGTCCGTGATGACGTAGATGCCCGAGTGCACGTTGACAGGGTTGCTCTTGCCCAGGCCCCACAGCCCGCTCGATTCGCCGCGGTAGTCGATGACTGGTGACCACGCCACACGGCCGGGACGTCAATAAGATTGCTGGCCAACACCATCATCAACAACAACAGAAGCATCGAGGACATACCCTCGCAGAGGGCGATGCAGGCGATGGTGGAGCCCGAGGAGCTCATGATGGACTTGTCCCAACCGGCGCCGCCGGCCATGTAGCCAAAGGAGGTCGACGAGTTGCTGGCCATGTAGATGCCCGGCCCGTAGGCCGCGCCGCAGCTCATCTTGTCCGTGTTGGAGTAGTTCCTGAGGCCGCCGCGGAAGATCGAGTGCCAGTTGCCGATGGCCGACCCGTGAAAGGCGTAGAAGGACCCGCGGCCGCCCCGTTTCTTGGCGTTCTCCGCCCGCTTTCTCCGGAACTGGGCCTCGCGCTGCGGGTTGTCCGACACCAGCACGTACTGGTGGGGCGTCCCCATCTCCTTGATTTGCTGCACGATTTTATCATACAATTAATTAATAAATAAATGTTCCTTTTTTTGGTGTTTTATTTTGTCGTTATTTTGCTATTATTGTGGGCGCACCTTGTCCTTGGGCAGGAGGGAGAGGTGCGCGCGGTTGGACATGAGGATCCAGCGCAGGAGCGGATAGCAGAGCGTGTCGATGCTGTCCAGGAAGCTCTGCGCAGATCATCCCATCAACATCATACTCACTGACGCCCCAACTGTTGGGCTCAACAGAACAGATCCAGCGGGTGGCAGCAAGTACCTTGAGGAGTATCTCGTCCTTGCACTGCTTCATGTCCTCGATTGACGGCAGCTTATCGCAGATCTGGGCCTGTGTGCGCGCATCATGGCAGAGGCCGATGACTCAGTGGCTGAGCAGATGAACGCGTGCGAGCACGAGCGAGCGAGCGAAAGGCGGGTCTTGGTGGCGGTGCGCGTACGACGAGGACGTGATTCTTCTGCCCGCCGTCGCGGAACGAGCGCACTTCGATCTCCTCGCCCGTGATCTTGTCCTTGACCGACGTTTGCACCGAGTCCGGGAACGGCTCAAACACATCGGCGCCGTTCATCCTACATATTTGACATTTTTGAGTTATTTAAAATAAATATAAATTAAAATTGTAAAATAAAGTAAAATGCTGACGAACCGCTTGTTCTTGGCGGCGCCGACGGTGATGGAGACGAGCAAGTCGACCACCTCTGGGTTGTGGCGCAGCTCAGAGGTGAGCGAGAAGCCCAGGCCGTAGGCCTCGAAGCTGTGCATGCAGAGGGCCTTGGGGCACACGGCGGGCTTGATGCCCTCAAAGCCCAGCGGCGCGTCGCAGATGATGCAGCTGCCCGAGCAGCTGTGCATGCGCGTCCTCAGGTATCGGGCCACCTTGACCAGGAACGACTCACCCACTGTGTGCGTACACACACACACACACACACAAGCACACGGCGTGTGAGCGGCGCCCATTCGGCCCGAGCATGAATTGAGGGGAAAGAGGCCAGGCGCGAACCAAAGAAGTTCTCGATGGCCTCGACCTGCGCCTTGGACATGCCGGTGAAGCCCGTGTAGAGCGCGATGTCCTTGTTGAAGTCCTGCTCAACAACAACAACAACACAACACCACAGCAACACGACACGGTTCAGACCGTCGCAACACCGCAAGCTGGCCCAAGCGACGACCGTACGGTGTGGGCGGCAAAGGCCTGTGCCTGGTGCTCGAAGCTCGACAGCGTCTCGGGGTCGGCGAGCAGGCTAGTCGCGGCTTCCTGCAGAGTCAGAGTGCGAAGAGGGAGGGGGATTGAGTCGGCAAGTCTCCAATGAGGGCAGAGGACTGTGTGGGGGGGGGGGCACGCACTACGTCGCCCGACGTTTGCTCGAGCACGATCTCGGCCACGCTGCGGCCAAAGCCCATCTCCAGCAGCTGGTCGATTTGAGCGTCATACTTGGAGGGGAACAGCTGCTCGTCGCCCTTGGCCTTGCCGGCCTTACTGGACTTGCTGGACTTGCCATTCTTGCCATTCTTTCCTTTCTTGCTCTTTTTCTCCTTCTTGTCCTTGCCCTTCTTGTCCTTGCCCTTCTTCTCGGGGCTGGCCGTCTTGTCGGTGGACTTGGTCTTCTTCGGCGACTCAGGCACGTTCAACACCTTGAAGCCCTCGTCCGCCGGGTTGCGGTAGTATTTGATCTGTGCTCGAGGAAGGGGCGGTCGCCACGTCAGCAGACACGTCAGCACGACGTGGCAAAGCTCGGTCGACGTACCCAGTTGCGACGGAACGCATCCGACAGCCGATTGTTCAAATACCACCGAAGGCCAAAATCGCGAACGTCTGTTGCGCATGTACCGTGTATGGAATGTGACCATAAATGGAACGCACCACGAGTGTAAGAATGCGATCGCAAGTTGACGCGATCACGTGATCAACTGCGCGCGGTGGCTGCAGCGAATGGCGCGCTGAGACGACGAGGTCTAGAAAGTAGTACCGGTAATCGTCCTGACGTTAAGGTCGCGGTCGCTGCTTTGGTAGATCGCCTGAACCTTGGGCGGCATTCGGCGATCATTGAGGTACTGTGTGGTCATGGAGTGGCGAGCGGACGCAAAGGCGCATCATCAGCCAAGGTTACACGGTGTGCCAAAAAAAGCAGTACACACACGGATCAACAACAAAAACAAGCCAGTTTGTGATCGTGGGCAAAAACAAATCACAAAAAAACAGAATAAAAAAACAAATATGCAAAGAATGTGTGTAGAACCTGCCACGTGAAGACCAGTTCGACGATGACAGGGATGGTGTTGTTGATGCCCCACGCGGCGCTGGTCCACTTGTCGATGGCCGACGTATCAAGTGGCAGCCGCACCGTGAATTCGCGCGTCACTTTGTCCATGTACAACTGCATAAACACGCAAGGTATACCGTGAGCACGAGACAGCCCCACAAGCCTGGCGGCCAGGCCAGGATTCTCTGGCTTACCCCGCACTGCTTAAAGTGCTGGCGCGCAAGCTCGACATCACGCTTGATGCTCTCCTCGCACACGGCAGCTTCGGTCTCGTCAATGTACTCCATGGCGCTGCTCCGGCCTCCCGCGCCGCCCCATTCGCTGCCGATGAGGTCGTCCTCGTGCTCCACCCACACCTCGTCTTCGTCGTCATCGTCCTCAAAGTAGTCGCTCTCCTTGAGCTTCTTCTTGTTCTTCTTCGTCTTCTTGCCACCATCGGCCTTGTCACCCTTGGCCGCCTTCTCCTTTCCGACGTCGTCCGCCGACGCTTTCTGGCCCTTCCAATAGGCTGCGGGTGGCAGCGTGTGCAGAAGTTAGCACACGAGGAGACGAGGGGAGATGAGACGAGACGAGGTGTCCTGTACTTTCAACAATCTGGTGGAGGGCGCCCTGCAGGTCGGAGGCCGGCAGGACCTTGACGTCGCTCGAGAAATTCAAGCCTTGGCCTGCTCCCGTCCGCGTTCAGGAGAGAAGGCGCACAGGAAAAGGGACGAGAGGAGGAGGAGGAGGAGGAGGATACCGGGTGTGATGAGGGTGAGCTCTTCCTTGGGATAGTTATCGGGGATGGAGAGCGCCAGTGCCGTCTTCTCCAGGTTTGGGAGCACCAGCTTGAACTCGATTGTAGCGTCTCCGTCAAATTCCAACTCTGTCGCCAACCGACAAGGCCATTAATTTGATATTAAAACATATAATTCAAAATAAATAAAATGAACGGTATGAAGGAGGTTCCTCAAGGGTACCTTGGATGCAGGCGTCAGAGGAGTCGTAGAGGCACTTGGCGACTTGCAGGTCGTCCAGCAGCGCTTCCACCACCTTCTTCCTCAACGAGCTCATTCTTCTCTTCTCTTCTCCCTCAACTGATGTGACGCTGTCTGCTTGCGCTGGTGTTGGCAAAGAGAGGAAGGTGCGACACACGTCACACAGCACAGTCCCCTTGGGGGTTTGTTGTCTCTGCTGCGGCAAGAAGCGTTTTCAGCTCAATGTTGGCTTCGTCGTTCCCCGAATGGCGCTGGAATGTGGTAATTCCTGGTGTCGACAGGCAGGCAACGTTACCGCCAGTCAAGCCGCTGTCGCGCTACGGGACAGACATTTTGAAGAAGATGAAGGTGGCAACTCTGCTGGCTGTGTTTGTCCTCACGTTGGCTCTTGCCTCCTCGTGCCTGGCGGCCGAAGATTTCAATGCTAAGGAGTTCTTCCTCGGGTACGCACAACATCTTTTTGCGGAGAAAGATGAGATCTACTTATCACTCAATCTTCAATCACTTGGCGCAGAGATTGGGAACTCGAGCTGCACCGCAGCGAGGCGGCCTCCCCGTCTGCCTTGGGTGCGTCTGAATAATCCATCCATTCTGCACCAGCAAACTCGCCGATTTAACTTCGCGTGCTGGCCACACACACGGCAGGGCCCGTGATGACGGCCAGCTGGAAGATCAAGGATGCTAACGAGACCCTCTACGGCGTAGCCCTTGATGAGAAGGATGACGAACGCCCGCTCCGCGTGTTCGGCTTTTCCCGCCTGCTTGCTCGTCCCATTCCGCAGCTCACGCGCGGTGGTGCGTCAATGCAGTGAGTTCGAGAGCTCCAGCTCCGGCCAGTTCATGTTGGCTGTCCCCGACGAGGAGACCGAGGAGGAGTTTGTTCCCATCTTTGCCTTTGCCTTTGCCAACCGCACTGCCGGGTACGTCTGCCCACCGTACCTCTTCAACGTATTCTGCTGACTGTCACGCAATTCTACAGGCTCTTCGTCTCGCAGGGCGCGTGGAAGGACGAGCAGCGTGGTGAGACCGGCGTGTACCAGCTCGTCGCCACATCGCCCAGCACGTTCCTCCTCACCTTGTGGCTCACTGACGCCAACGGCGTCGGCCGCGAGGTGGTGACGGTCGCCGCTAAGAAGTTTGTCGAGAAGCCGCCTCAGACGTTCCTGCAGCGCTTCGGCATGCCCATGGCTGTGGTGGGCATGATGCTTGTCTCTCAGTTCCTCAAGAGCCGCACTGCCAACCAGCAACAGCCGCAGCCGGCTGCCGGTGCTGCCCAGGCGGTCGGCAATGCCCAGGAAGGAAATGATGACGATGAAGGTGAAGAAGGCGATGAACCCGCTGCTGCGGACACTAAGAAGGACCAGTAAGTTGCCCGTTAAAAACAATCTATTTATTCACATCAGCGTCGTCCACCATCTTGATCGTCTGTAAGCCTCATGTCAGCGTGGTGGAAGGGATGACGATAGAGTGGCCCACAATCCAAACACACAGGTTGATCTGGTGTGGGTCCCCGCTATCGGTCCAATGACGGCCGGGCTGTAACGCCACAAGTGGCGAGAAAAAGTGGGAAAATGCTTTTTTCCTTGCTTCTCGTACTCTTGCGCACGCGTGGATGACTAAACCGGAGATTCATCCGGCAGGTTGCTTCGATATAAGGTTAGTCAGGCTGTACTAAGATACACGCGTGCATTACTATTTTCCTTTTCCTTGCATACGTTTCCATATATTGGCTCTGGCGTTCCGAAATCGCCAGCAATCTGCTGGAGACGACACACGCTCCGGCAGGATCAGGCGAAAATCCGACGTAATAGTTAGCATCACGTGAAGATGCTCTCGTGCCTTGAAGTTTCTGCCGCCTTCCCGGCCACTTTCCCGGACCGAAAACCAGATGCGGAACGGTGTGACTTCCGCGCACGGGCGACCTGCACGCGCCGTATAAATGCCTCAAAGTAACGAGGAAGCTACTTACCCTTCACGTCGAGTCTCTCCCTCAGCACACCCCTGTCCTGAGCTTGTTGTGGCCTTGCCGTCGTCGTAGTGTCGTGCTTCATCGTGGCCCACCACTTCAAACACGTGCCTGACGTCCTACGACCTTGCTTCGCGAACAGACACACCAAGAGCTCAGCCACTGCCCAGTAAACAGGCCGTTCCACCGCGTTTCCTTCGTCGTCGTAGTCGAAGAACGGACCATTGGCTGTAACGCACGTGAGAAGAAAATGGGACATAACGAGCACTTCCCCTACGCGTACCATTCGTCTTCACCCCAGAGTGCCTCTTCGCCCGCGTCCTCGCCGCCTTCGATCTCGCCTTCTGGATCGTCAAGCCCATTGGTCCCCTCATCGCCGTCTTCATCGACATCCTCGCCGAAGCTCGTCGCCACATTTAAGCTGCCCAAGACCTGCACGGCATGCGGTAAAGCGATCAAGACCCAGGGCAAGGTGTGCGCCAAGTGCAAGATGAGGAAGTACCGCGAGCGCAAGAAGGAGCAGGAACAATCGCTCAAGGTCCAGATGAAGGCCTACCGAGACCAAGAAGAGGCGCTCAAGGCTCGCATTCGTCTACTTGAGGAAGATCTCCAGCGTCGTGCTTCGCTCGATCGCAGCTCGCCTTTCGCTCCGATGAGCGAATCTGCGAGCAAAATGTCCGAGCCCTCCGAGAGGGCGTCGGCCCGCCACGAGAAGCTCCTGGCCCAGCAGCAAGAAGCGCTCAAGCAGCAGCAGGAGATCATCGCCGCCCAGCAGACCGTGATCGCGCAACAACAGCACATTATCAACCAGCACAATCTCGGCCACCTTCTTCCGACTTCTTCTTCTGTTCCCTCCTCTCGGCTCCATCCTCTTCTGGACCACAACAGTGCAGCAGCGGTCGCCGCACTGACCTCTCTCGCCGAGGACGTCAAGCCTCCCTCGCGCACCTCTTCCTCCGCCTTTCATCTCCCCTCGCTTCTCCACTCGGCTCTTCCCTCCATGCAATATAGTCAACGTTCCTCTTCACTACCCACTCGATCAGCGCCCGTGCTGCCGTCGCCAGCAGAGCTGAGCGCCGAGCAGCGAAGGGGCTCTGCTCCCGCCGTCGCGGTAAGCAACAACCGGATGGCAATTACTCACCTCCTCTCGCCCAGCTCGGCCGAGATGTGCCCTGTTTCCTGTATCTAGATGTTATTTCCTCATGTTTCCAATCAATTTTGTATCATAAATAAAGCAGAGATCTTGCAACAGCGTCAACATCCACACATTTTTATTTTTTGGTCATTTACTTTTTGTTTTACATTTATTTTTTCCTTTCGGTGTTGCTTCTCCGCTACCAATACATCCTTTACTTGTCAACCTCCTGGAGACAAAGAAGGCACACGGCCTTCTTGTCTTTCGCCCCGGCGACCTGGTACTTCTTCTTGCTCATGCACTTCTTGCAGGCGAGCACCTTGCACCGCGGGCACTGCTTGTGCTGTCGCCAGAAACACGTTCATTACATCAACTATAAGCGACGGAGATGATGATGGCGATGCGTCGATGGTGTTGGCGTACTGTTGTGCTCTTGAAGAGGGAGGCTTTGATGGACTCCTTACAAACTGTGCACTCGCGTTGGACTGGGACGGCGCCACTGTTGTGCAAGCGAGGCAGACTGACAGCTCCTTCATTGGGCCCCGAAGCAGGCCCGCTGGACGCTTGGTCGCCGTTGGGCTCCATGAGGATGCCTGCACATGAAGTTGTTGAGTACATGAAATGCACGCACAGGAAGAGAGAAGAGTGCGCACCTCGTTGCACGAGTTCCTCTCTCGTCTTTCGTTTCTTGAAGAAGTCTGCAAGAAGCTCGGACACCGACTTCTTGCGCTGTAGCCAATCCTGTGGCGAGGGCGAGGTTGAAGAGGTTGAGGAAGAGGATGATGAAGGCGAGGACGGTGGCATCCTTTGTCGCCCAAGCATCGTGAATTGCAGGAAGGAGGACGACAACGTCTTGGTGAGCTTAGGCTGCGACTGTGGCTGGTCGACGGTTGGAACCGCGGAGATGGGCCCCGAGGCCGACAGCATCGCCGGCGAAGGAGGTGGAGTCAAGTTATTGTTGTGATTGTTCATTGCCGTCTGCCCCTCGGTCGTTCGTGGCGAAGAATCGCCACCGGCCTTGGGCTGCGGTCGAGCCCGCTGGACTTGTGGTGACCCGCTCGGGCTGCCTGTCGTCGGTGTGCCCGGCGCGGGGTGCGCAGGTCGTGGCGGCCGACGCTGAGGCTGAGGTGATGGCGTCGCTGGGCCTGCTGAGCTGGAAGGCGATGGCGCCGGCGAAGGGGAAGCGTTCCCTTTGCTCTCAGTTGGCGGCTGAGAGGAAGATGAAGCAGCAGCGATGTCGGACGAGTTCGGCACCCAAACGACGGACGACGAGGTCTCAGGTGGTGGCTGTGCTGACGTAGGAGGCTCAGCACACATCTCTAAATGAGCTGGCGGCTTGGGCGATGGTGGAGGCCTCGGCTTGGCTTGGGCGGGCGACGGCCGCTGAGGGCCGGCGCGCTCGATGGTGGCTACGAGGGGAACGGGCGAAAAGGTGACCTTCTTGGCTGCTGGAAGTCCCGAGCCAGAGCTGAAGAGGTCATTTCCCACGACCTGCATCATCATGTCTTGCGGATTCGAGCGTGGAACGGGCGGCGTGTAGGTTCCTGCCGGACTGAGCATCGGTTCCGGGGCTTCTCGTGAGTCTTTGCGTCGAATGAAGTTGCCGGTGTCCTGCTTGGGGACCATCAGGGTTTTCATGTCCTGGGCGCTGTGCCGTCGCACCACCTTCAGCTCCGACGTAGGAGCGAGCATGCCTGTCTGCACCGGTTCCTGTCCAGGGGCTTTGTTCAACGCCGCGCGCAGGTTGGCCATTGCCACCGCGCCCGGGGCACGCGCTCTCGCTGGAGCCGCTCCAGCATCAAGAGTAGAGGCGCTCTGGGCCAGTGGCGTGCTGGCCTGTTCTGCTCGTGGCGTCTTTCGCAGTGTAATTCTGCCCATTCTACATCAGTAGGTTCAACAAGCGAATGGTGGCGTGGGGCCGTACTGAGTTGGATCGAACGCAAAGCCAGGAGAAGGGAGGCCACTGTGTGAGGGCTGAGATCGAAGGGAAGCTTGCGAAATGGCTTCGTTGGCTCTTGACGTGAGCGATCCGCTCTCTGGCGTGGGCTCACCTTGTACGGGTCCAATGGGTGGCAACTCGACCAAGCGGGGCACTTCAGCTATCTCTCGCGTTTGTACGGACTTGTGGTGACCACGAGACGGAGGTCGTCGTGCTGGTGAGACAGGTCGGCCTTTTTGCACCTGTTTGTACCGCGAATGATTGTTGGCAATGCTTTGTCCTGAGGACGGTTGGTGGGACGCACATGGCTAAGCGCGGCACTATCGACGGGCTTTAGCTTGGCCAAATGGCGGGTATTCCACACTGGCTGGAAGGCCTTACGAGCTCGACGTCCTCGCCAGCAGGCCTGCAAGAGGATGACCGCAGCTCGCCGCTGGACGAATGCCTTCCTTGCAACTCGGCCTCTCCACTTCCGGGCAACAAGCAGAGCCGCCTGCTCTCGTCGCCGCATCTCCTCACGCTTTATGTCCTCCTCTTCTTCCTCCACATTGTTTCTTCGCTCCACTGGTGACGGTTCTTGTGAGGTTGTTTCATGAGCGTCGTCGACACCTTTCGCTTTGGCTTCCCCTGATTTCTTTTCTCCTTCTTCATAGCTCTCAGCCGCGTCTTCATTCATCGTAGTTCAACTGGATCCTCCACAGTGTGGGTAAAAATGAAGAGAAATGTCCAATCCTTCAAACTCAACACTCAACTAGACAATAAGGCCCTCTGCTCTTCCCCCACGTTCTGATGTATCATACAGGTTGCTGAGGAAAAGAAGAAAACCTGCAAACTGAAAAGATACTGCAGAAGGATTTTTTTACCTTTAACCAGCACAACCTTCCTTTTTCAAATGAGGCGTGGCAAAAGTGGCAATCAGCTGAACCAACATTGGTGCCACACTAGGCTCAATCATGCAAGTAGACACTTAAAAAAAGTTAACAATCCTACAGTGTATTTTTGATGTCGAGCTCAGGTAGTACTTTTAGGCAACTACGTCATATCTTGCTCTCCGCTCACGGGTGGCCGCCCTTGCCATCAAACATGTTCATGGCATCCTCGTTCTTGTAGGTCCAGCCGTACCAGAACAGGTCCTTGTGCGAGTAGACCTTGTTCGTGAACGAGCGAGACCCGCCCTTGGGGTCCTCCTCGAGCAGTTCATCAAACTTGTCAAAGTTGGACACGTCCTCTGGGTGTTCAATCTGCCAATAACACGATCATCAGAGACAGGCAATGCTGAAATGTCGATTAATGATGAAGAAGGAGCAACCTTGGGGATGAAGGGCGGAACGTGGTCGCGCCGGATCGTGTCCCAGTCGATGCCCTCGAAGAAGGGATGCGTCTTGATCTGCTCCACCTTCAGTCGCTTGGACTGCTCGCAGCAAAGACTGCACATCACACGCAATAAGATGAAGAAGATGATGAAGAAGATGAAGAAGTAGGTCAAGTACTTGAGGATGAGGTCCTGGGCCTCGTCGCTGAGCTCGACCTCGTCGGGGAACTGGAGGGTCTCCTCCCAGTTCATGATCTTGCGGTAGGTGTCCGACGGTGTGTCCGAGCAGAAGGGCGGGTAGCCGCACAGCATCTCGAACATGATCACTCCAACGGACCACCAGTCGCACTCTTGCCCGTAGCTCTGGAGGAACACCTCTGGCGCGATGTAGTCCGGCGTGCCCACCATCGACGAGATCTTCACCATCACAAACATCAACAACATCAGCATGGAAGTCAACGTCAAGGCGAGTGGAAAGGAAGTGGCAAGTACGCAGCCGCCTCGCCGTTTCTCCTTCCACGTGTTCATCTTCTCCCTCCTCGACTTGCGCAGCGTATCGGTCTTCTTCAGTTCCGTCGTCTCGCCGATCAAACTGTAAGTGCCAGCATTAGTTTTTTGTTATTTCAATTAAATAACATATAAAATAAGTACAGATGAAATAATAATATTGTGTGATTTAATATTTGTGTTAATGTCACATTTATATTTCTATAGATTGTGTACCGGTTGTAGAGGGACTTGAAGCGGGTGGTCTGGAGGCCCGTGCAGAGGCCAAAGTCGCTGAGCTTGATGTGGCCCTGGATGTCGAGCAGGAGGTTGTCCGGCTTGATGTCCCGGTGGATGTACCCCATCTTGTGGATCGACTCGATCGCCAACACCGTCTCTGCGATGTAGAACCTGTGTTCCAGGACAGCAACTGTTCATTTGTCTGGTCTCACCTGGCGCTGAGAAAGAAAACCGAGACGAACCTGGTCTGATCCTCGGTGAAGGTGTCGAACTTCATGAGGATGGTCATCATGTCGCCGCCCGGCACGTACTCCATGATCAGGTACAGGTATTCCATGTCCTGCGCGGCAGAGGATCAAAGATTAAAATAAACATATAAAATTTTCAAAACTTGGAAAGGGCAGACCTGGAAGGAGTAGTGGAGCGCAACGACCCACGGGTTGCGAATGTCCACCAGCGCATCGCGCTCAGCCCGCACGTGCTTGACCTGATGTGAATGTTAATACATGCAAGCAAAGTAAAAAGAAAAAAAAGAGAGAAGAAGGTACCTGCTCCTTCTCGATCATCTCCGACTTCTTGAGCTTCTTCATGGCGAAGAGGTGATCGGTGCCCTTCATCTTCACGAGACGCACTTCGCCAAAGGCGCCACGGCCGATGACCGCCACCGTGTGGAAGGCCTGCGGCGACAGACGAAGCCTCCTCGTTCTAAAGACGGATGACGGTGTCAGTCACGAGCGCAAGGAGGAGGATGGTGGGACGAAACGAACCGTATAAAGCCGCGTTCGAGGTTCTGCCGCCGCTGCACCCGCTCAACCTCGGACACGCCCGCCTGATCCATGTCCTGCTCCAACGCCTTGCGCCTGCCCGGTTTGAAGTATTGAAGTCAGCAAGCGTGGCCAGACTTGCGAAAGGGTGCCTCTTGCGGGGCACTTACCTGTCGTTGCGGTCCTTGAGGGAGCGGAAGAAGTTGGTGTAAAACTGCTCAATGGTGAATTTGGCCATCACCACCTGAAGAAACAAAGGCCACATCCAAGGATGGATGGAGAGCGTGAATCGTTCGTATCCATGGAAGAAAAGCGTTGGGCGGCAACCTTCTCTACAGTCTTTTTTGAGTAGCCGCGTTCGGTGAGCGCCTCCATTGTGTAATCAAACGAGTCGGCATCTTCCACCATGTGTTCCCCGCCTTCCAAGATCTCTGGCGCCTCCATTACTTCTCTTGCTTGAGTATCAAATTGAAAACTAAAGTGGAAGATTCTTGAGCCAAGAAATGATGCAGCAAGCAGAACGTTGAGGGTGGGCAATGACCCTTCCTCTTGACGGGGTAAAGAAAAACGCCGAGTTGAGGGTAGCGAATAAGGCGAACGCGCGTTGCCTGCCTGTGCCTGGTGACTCTTTTTCTGCGGCGGTTACAGGACTGTTTCCTTTTTTACCGCAAAAATGTAAACTATATTTTCTGATGTAAAATTTGAACTTTGTTTCAACAAGATCTTTCTTGTCGGCCCACAACCAACTTTCAATCGGGAGATGAGAGTGTCCGTGCGCAGTGCGTGCAGTGCGCTTCCGTATGGAGTGCGGCACTTTCGTCAGTTTCATGCTGCGGTGGCGCTGCATCATGGTGGCGGGAAGTGCGACCACAAATCTACCCCGGGAGCCATCCCTTGGACCTTCACGCCACACGACGACGGCGCAGGCACCAAGCGCCCGCGAGCGGAACAAGCCATTTCATTCGCGCCTTCGTCTGCGGCGACGGCGCAGTCTGCCGCTGGGGCCACACTTGATGCAACCTCCAGCGCACAACCCGAGCGGGTGGGACCGGCACCAGCAAAGCAGGGGGGCATAAGCTCGCTCGACTACTGCATCTCTCAAACCAAGTGCGCTCGACTTTCTTAGGATGCGCATCGCAAGTGTTGCTCATCTTTCGCAATCTTCGCTACTCACAACAGGCAGCTCGACTACGAGCACTACCTGTGCGGGATGTACCTGCCCAAGGAAGCGCGAGCTCCCTTCAACGTCATCAGGTGCGTTCTTATTTGCCACTTCCCCTTCGCCAACAAGCTCCTGCTGACTGCTGCTCGGCCATACGCAGAGCCTTCAATATCGACACGGCCACCATCAAGGACATCACCAAGCAGGTGCCCATTCGGCACATGCGAATCCAGTTTTGG
This sequence comes from Acanthamoeba lenticulata, assembly GCA_002179805.1. Lineage (NCBI taxonomy): Eukaryota > Discosea > Longamoebia > Acanthamoebidae > Acanthamoeba > Acanthamoeba lenticulata. The sequence goes on along the minus strand of NAVB01001149.1, from coordinate 14,768 downwards.
AGGGACTTGCTCGACAAGAGCTTCAAGGTTTCGATGCACCTCGCCGCCTACGTCGGCCTCGCCGCCCTGTTTTGACACACCACACACACCGCACACACAATGCAGGGTACGCCGCTCGAGCACCCCGTGGCCGTGCAGATCGCAGTGATGGCGCCCCGCTACAAGTGGACGCGCACCTGGTTCACTCGGGTCCTCAACAGACGTGTACGTCTCATTCATCTTGCTCATGTCCTCTCAATTGTGGTCCTTGACATCGTCTCCTGTGGGCCTCGCCAGGCGGAAGACGTCGAGAACCGGCCGATCCCGACTCTCGCGGCGCTCGAGAGCTTCACCGAGGACACGGCCTCGTCGCTGCTCTACCTCACGCTCGAGTCCCTGGGCGTGCGCAACATGGAGGCAGATCACGCGGCCTCGCACGTGGGCAAAGCCGTCGGCCTGTCCGTGCTGCTGCGCGGCACGCCCTACCACCTCCAGCACCGGCACACCTACCTGCCCATGGACCTCCTGGCCAAGGTGCGCAACGCAGCGCATGACTCGACTGGCCAGTGGCTCACTCGCCATGCGGTGGTGCAGCATGGAATCTCGGAGGAGGCGCTGTACAGGAACGACGGTGAGCAAGTTCAGAAGCTGTCTGATGTGGTCTACGAGGTGGCCTCGGCTGCGCATGCCCACCTCCAACATGCGCGCGAGCTGCGCACATCCGTCCCCAAGGTGGACCTTCTTCACCTCCTATTCGGCCTTTTTTTTTTGTTGTCATCAACTCACTCACTCACGATGATGGTGCTGTTCCCGGCGGCAGGCGGCTTATCCGGGCCTGTACTCGGCTTTCATTGCTGAGGACTTCCTCAACCGGTTGGAGAAGGCCAAGTTCAACGTGTTTGATCCCGGTACGTAAGGGGAAGGCGGTGCTGGTTCTTCTTCACCGTGTTCCTCATGCAGTTGATTGTCGTGAACAGCGCTGCGGCCCGGGCCACAGGGCTCGTTGGGCCTACAGGCCAAGCTCATGTACAACTACTACGTGGGCCACAAATACTGATGTTGTGCATGTTCACCTTGTTGGCACAAAGTAAAACAGAACCATCAAACACCTGGTTGGCACCACGAACGGGTTAGATGACAGAATGGGACAGGAGCTCCAGTTTATTTATGTCATAATTTATTTGTTCACACCAAGAATTCCAGAACAGCGGACGAGAAGAGCAAGCGGGGACGTTGGGTTGTTGATACGCACAGGTCGACGGCCAGGATGATGCGGCCACGCGGAACAAAGGACGAAGAGCAAAAGGACATAGAGATGGGGCTGCGACATCAACCGGAGGAGCGGAGAAAGGGAGGAGATGAAGACCGAACACGAACAAATCCGTCGCCCATAATCGATCCCAACAATCCGTTCCCCTGGCTCAAGAAGAATTCGAGCAACATGCACAAATTTTGGCGTCCAGAGTCACCCCCATCTCCTCGCCCATCCAAAACCCGGCGTGTGCGATCCAAGCTCTTCGACTCGATTCCGCTCCTCTCCTACATGAAGCTGCTCATCTTGTGCATCCCACCGTGCTACTGGCCCTTCGGCTGGCCTCGCCTCCGAAGGAAGCGCCTGCGGCGCGGCCAGATCGACTATCTAGACTATGAAGAGAGTACCCATGAAAAGAAGGGCAACAAGGATGCCGCCAAGCGCTTCATCATCGACAACGACCTGCAGGGCTTCGAGCACATGCGCTTCATGCCTGGTACCTTTTTTTTAACAAATTAATTAAAAATTATGAATAATTTAAGTTCTTTATTCCTGTCCCTTGATCCCTCGTGAGCTCACGCGCGGCGCTCCGGGTGTACAGAGGCGCGCAACGGCGTGATCCGCCTGATCTACCTGACCACTCTCCGCTCGGTCGAGTGCGGCAAGGTGCCCTACACGCACTCGCAGCAAGGTGCGCGCTGTTCATTGTGGTGCAACAACAACATGACGGCAACAACAACGTAATGTTTCCAGATGTGTTCGAGATCAGCTCCAAGGCCGACTGGTGGGCCATGATGTGTCTGAACTTGGCCATGATCTTGGTCCCCATCCTCGGTCTGGCGTCCCTCTTTGCCGCCCTGGCCTTCATCAACAGCCTCAACTCTGGTGAGTCAACAACAACAAACACTACCAACGCAAGCATGACACGCGTCCCGCTTGGAAGTGGCTGTTGACTCTCTTGTGTGCGGATTCACGTCGTGATGGCAACAGAGTCGGTGGTGATGCTGCCCGCCGCGCTGGCCGCGGGCTTGACCTTCGCCTCTGGAATCCTTGGCATCGTTTCTACCGGTACACGTCACATTTTCAGCTGAGCTTCTTTTTTTCAGTTGCATATCTTTCAAATGTTAATTCAATTCAATTTGTAAATATTAATTCATTAATGGTATAATAATCCAATATAATCGCTTCTTACAGGAACGAACCCGCACTTTGCCTCGGTGGCGGCTAACGAGAAGCAGAACGTGCTGGCCGAACTCGACGCCGACTTTGCCACCCTCGCGATCGACCTCCTCGAGATGTACCGAGAGACCCTCCCCTTCTCTCTCAAAACTCTTGATGGCTGTTCATGACGCTCGCCCTCTCGTCCCCTTCCATTGGCAGGTACGACTCGCAGGATCGGTCAACGCGCAATTTTGCGAGGCGAATAGCGCGCGGCCTCAAGATGGGCGTCCTGCAGAAGCTCCTCGCCAAGCAAACCGAGTGGAGCGTCGCCGAGCCTCTCCGGTTCGTTCAGCCCGTCATCGCCATCCTCATCATCGTTGTCATCCTCATCATCGTCATCAAATTTCTCAAACTTCTCTGGTCCATACTTGTGTTGCGCGCCGAGCAGGGAGGCGAAGCGGTTCATTTTGCACAAGAACGTATGTTTCCACTCGACCGTCATCAGGACGTACCTGACCAAGGACCACCGACACGAGATGAAACGCCGAAAAGCCCTCTCCAAGGCTGAGAACTACTTTAAGAAGCTTAACATCCCCCTGCGTACGTCATTGATGTTTTCGTGTCCTCTTGTTCTTGATGTCGACTGACTTTTTTTATTTTATTTTTGTTGCTTTCTTTATTTTATTTGTTTTTGATCGATTAAATGATAGCCGACGACGACTGCATGTCGAGCGAATACGGCACGATGGAGATCGACACCAACACAGGGACGGAGCTCGACGACATGGACGAGAACAGTATGGAGACGATGGGCGGTAGCATCCATAACAGCATGCAACAAAGCAGCTCGGACCATCACCATCACCACCACCAGGACCGGGTGAGTCTGAGTGAGTCTGACCGTGGGCGACGAGAACAAGGCGGCCACCCACCAGGCACATCCCGCCACGACGTCAACACATGTGGTGTACAACTTGACTGACCAACCACCAAACGAACAGAAGGCAGCAGGACGGGCGACGTGACCGGGCCAGACCTTGTTTGAGCAAAACAAAAAGAAAAAGAGAGAAAGAAGAAACACAAACTGTTGAGTTTCCTGTCGACGATGCGTTGATGATCGCTCCCCATGGAGGAGGAAGGCAAAGGCGCAGCAGCGCTGATCGACCAGCAAAAACTGCAGGTGCTCCGAAGGGAGTTCATCAAGCTGAGAGAGGAGCACGTGCAACTGCAGGCTCAGCTGGCCGACGTCCCCAAGCTGAAGGCCAAAGTCAAGCGTTGTTGCCCACAACTTGCTGCGTTTTCATTTTTTGTTAATTATTCTGATTCTTTATTGGGTTGGGCATTCGCAAGTGTTGGGGCTGATACAGGAAGACAGGCGAGTGCTGTTGGAAGAGTTGTCGGCCTTCAACGAAAAGATGGCAGAGTTGGTGCAAGAGAATCACCAACTCAAGGAATCCAACCAGGAGGTGATCATGCTTCAGCTTTGTTGACTGGTGTCCTCTGCTCATTTTTGTGCAATGCCTGCAGCTGGTTGTGGAGAATGCCAAGTTGAAGGAGCAAGCCCTCAAGCTGAACCAGTATCTGGATGGAGCCATGGCGGACCTCAAGCAAGTAACATTGCGCGAGAACCGCAGCTTGCAGGCGAACAAGAATGACCAAGTAAGTGAAGTGTATATGCGCAAGCTTGCAGATGACTCACACGGTGTGTAAACATGAAGCTCTACCAGAAACGATTCAACCTGCCGGACACAGAACCATTGATTGCAAGTACTTCTTCCTTCTTTCTGCATGACCAATGCTGTCTTCTGCAATTGCTGACTCTTAGGGGCCAGGCTATGCCTGTTTTGATGGGCGAATGCGTGGGGGCAAATTGTATCTGTCCCCCAACTACCTCTGCTTTGGCACTCACTTCTCGCGGATACAGGTTACTTGCCACTCTCAGCCCTGACGTTGTGGCTGGTGTCAGCTGATGATCCTTGTGATGCAGGGTGATGTGATCATTCGACTGAAAGATTTAAAGCACATACGAAAGGTATGTGGTGTTGCAATGCAAAAGCCATGTGGGCGCATTCATATGTTGCGACCACCATCAGGAAAAGATCTTCCAGCTGGGGAAGGGCGGTGGCAAGTCTCTCTACTTTATTCTGTCAGACACAGAGGTACAAGCGCCTGGCTTGTGCATGTTGTAGCAGACTGCTCACAAGAACCAGGTGCTTCTTTTCCGAGGGTTTGTGAACCGAGCCAAGGTGTTGGACAACATCTTAACCCAAGCTGAGCGTTTTGGCACAACCGTCTTAGAGGGTTGAACCTGCTGTAGTCCTGTCAGCGCATGAGGTAGCTCAACTGCCCTCAGCACAGCTCCAGCTTTGCAGACACATGCTTGTACATTACGATGGTAAGGTCCCTTCCTTCGAACAAGAGGACCATCTTTTCAGACCATTTTCCATGTTGGTTTTTCTTTGGGAGGTTTTTTGTCGATTGACGGAGTCGAAGGAGCGTTCACAACTACACTTGGATGACGTTACAGCAGAGAGGAGAAAGGATGGCGCTGTCATGGGTCGCGTTTGCGCTGCTGCTTTCCTGCCTCGCCGGCGCTTGCGCCAGCGATACACCCGGCCAAATTCGTCTCGCCCTCACCGGTTCGCCCTCTCCCCCCTGCTTGAACTGTGTTTGTTTCCGGTCGGGCTTCGTCCTCACCCGTACGCGCAGGGATCCCTGGCGAGATGGTGGTGGGATGGACGACGCAGCACGCCACCAGTTCGGTGGTGGAGTACACCTGCGCCGGCTGCGGCCACTTCGTCGCACAGGGCAAGGCCTCGAGATATGAAAGCCCCAACTACACTTCCCCGTACCTCCACTGTACGCACTGTCCTCAGTTCAGCTCTCCTTCCTGCTCCAAAAACCATGACGGCGTTGCCTCGCAAAGAATTTAAAATGTAAAATGTTTATGTTGCGGCAGTCGCTACATTGACGGGCCTGAAGAGCTCAACGACCTACTCGTACCGCGTCGGCTCCGCCAAGAGTGGCTGGAGCTCGAAGCAGCAGTTCGTGACGCGGGCTGACCTGCAGCCAAGCCCCGACACTCCGCTGCGCATCCTCTCCATCGGCGACCAAGGCACCATCGACGGCGCCAAGAGCGTCCTGACGGCCATGCTGGAGGCGCAGTCCAAGCTCCACTTTGACTTCCTCGTCCACGGCGGCGACGTCAGCTACGCCAACGGCAAGCAGCCGATCTGGGACCAGTGGGCCCAGCTCGTGCAGCCCTTTGCCGCCCAGGTCCCGTGGATGGTGAGCGTGGGCAACCACGAGCTGCGCAAAAACGAGACCGACCCGGGCTTCCTCTTTCGCTTCGCCATGCCCAGCGCGCAAAGCGGGGGCGAGGCGGGCAACAAGTATTACAGCTTCAACTACGCCAATGCGCATGTCATCGCCCTCAAGTCCGAGACGGCTGACTACGCGCCGCAGTACGCGTGGCTCAAGCAGGACCTGCAACGCGTGAACAGGACCGTCACGCCGTGGATCATCGGCTTCTGGCACCGGCCCTGGTATTGCTCCAGCACTGGTACTTGTACTCCATCATCATCAACGTCATCCACTCACGACACAGCCTGCTGACATTTTTGTGCCACACAACAAGTGCACGCTGACTCGGGCAAGGAGATGCGCACTGCGCTGGAAGAACTGTTCTACACCTTCAAGGTCGACCTCGTCCTGACCGGTCCGTTCCTCTCCTTTTTCTATATTTTTTGGCTTTTTCTTTTCTATTTTTATAATATTTTTCATTTTTTATTCTACACGTCCAGGCCACGTGCACTGCTACGAAAGGGCGCTGCAGGTCTACAAGGACGAGCTCGACCCCAAGGCGCCGCTCTACATCACCAACGGCGCTGGCGGCAACGGCCTCGACGACAGCTGGGGCCCCGTGCCCGCGTGGTCGGCCAAGAGGGCGATTGCCTACGGCTTTGGCTACGCGGAGATCTTCAACGCAACGCACCTGCACTGGACCATGCGCGGCAACGACAGCTCCATCATCGACGACGTGTGGCTTGTCCGTCCCACCGATCGCTTCCAGTGAGCCACCAAGTCCGGAATAAAATGGCAAATAGGAGACAAAGAAAAGAAAAACTGCCCGCTCCGCCACAGCTCCGTCCACACGCGCCGCAACAGGAGGAAGATGTCGAACATGGGCGGCCTTCTCTTGCTGCTGTGCCTTTGCGTGCTGGTCTTGTCCCACGCCGAGGCCTCCCACACGCCCGAACAGCTCCGGCTCGCGCTTACTGGTTCAACCCCCAACGTCGTCGTCTTAAACTTAAGTTTTTGTTGTTTTTGAGGTCCTCAAACACGTTTGCGCAGGGGTGAAGGGCGAGGTGGTCGTCGGGTGGGTCACGCAAAAGAACACGGACCACTCGACGGTCGAGTACGCCTGCGCCGGGTGCGGACACTTTACGGCCAAGGGCCAGGCCACGCACTACTACCTTCCCGCACTGCCGCCCTACACCTCGCCGCAGCTTCACTGTACGCACGCACTGCGCCCCACTCGTCTTGGCCCCGAGAGGCTGACGTTGTTCGCGTTTGGCGCCAGTTGCGACGCTCAAGGGCCTGAACAGCTCGACGACCTACTCCTATCGCGTGGGCGACCCGAGCAAGGCCTGGAGCGATGTCTACCAGTTCACCACCGAGCCCGCTAACGCGACGATGATCTCCGCCGACAGGCCGCTGCGCATCCTCTCCATCGGGGACGAGGGCACCGTCGACGGCGCCAAGAGCGTCCTGGCGGGCATGCTCACCGTCCAGCAGAGTGCGCCCTTTGACTTCCTCATCCACGCGGGCGACATCAGCTACGCCAACGGCAAGCAGCCGATCTGGGACCAGTGGGGCCAGCTCGTGCAGCCCTTTGCCGCCCAGGTCCCGTGGATGGTGAGCCCTGGCAACCACGAGATGCACGACTGGTCCCTGCCCTACCTCTATCGCTTCGCCATGCCCGGTACAACTTGACCCCAAGCGAGTTGCCCTTCCTTCTGACTCTGAAAACTGACGGGACGCCTCAATGGTGGTCTTTTTTCTTTCGCAGCGGCCCAGAGCGGAGCCAACTCGGGAAACATGTTTTACAGCTTCAACTACGGCAACGTGCACGTGATTGCGCTCGACTCGGAGGCCTCGAGCTTCTCGGACCAGGTCGAGTGGGTGAAGAAAGACCTTAGGCGGGTCAATCGCGCCGTCACGCCGTGGATCATCAGCTTTTGGCACCGGCCCTGGTATTGCTCCAGCACTGGTACTTTCGCTTTCGCTCTTTCATTTCGCTTTTCGTTTCGCTCTTTCGAGACGTTCATGGTGTGCTGACTTGGGTTGTCGCGGCCAGTTCACGAGGACTCGGGCAAGGCGATGCGGCAGGCCCTCGAGGACGTGTTCTACAGCGCCCAAGTCGACCTGGTGATCACCGGCCACGTGCACTCGTACGAACGGACACTGCCTGTGTACAAGGGCGCGGTGACGCCCAACGCGCCGCTCTACATCACCAACGGCGTCGGCGGCAACAGCCTCGACAACTCGTGGGACCAGCCGCCCGTGTGGTCTGCCCGGCGGTACGCTCGATTGCAGGCGCAAGCGATCGTCTCTCCGCGTGTAGACGTCGGGTGGCTATTAACACAGAACAACAACAAACAACCACAACAGGGTGGTCGAGTATGGGTTCGGCCGTGTGGAGATCTTCAACGCGACGCATCTGCACTGGACGCTGCTCAGCGCCAACGCCAGCGCCGTGCTCGACGACGTGTGGCTCGTGCGCCCGAGGTGATGACTTGGATGAAAAAACGCAAAACGCCATTCTTGTGGCCTAAAAGGCAAAACTCTCAGTGTAGACGGGCATGGTGGAGCCCAGCTCCTCACGGACCAACGAGGCCATGTGGGTCATGAAGGCATCGGGTCCGCACACGTAGACGCTGCGCGACGAGAGGTCCGGCACGCACTCGGCCACGGCTTGGGCGCTCCACCGGCCGACCCGATGACGCAGCTGCTTCCCGCCACCGCTGCTCGCCTCAGCGCCCGGCTGTGTGACGGTGGTGTGCAGGGCCAAGAGGCCCGGGAAAGCCGCGGCCAGCGAGGCCAGCTCGTCGCCAAAGACCAGGTCGGCCGGCGTCTTGACGCTGTAGAGGAAGACCACCTCAGGCGTCGTCGTTGGTTCGGTCTCGGCTCGTTTCTCCAGATGGCGGCGGGCAAGGTCGCGCAACATGGACATGAGGGGCGTCACGCCCACGCCGCCGGCGATGAACAGCAGCCGAGGCGGCTGCGGCCCGCTGGCGGCGTCCACCGGAGGCAAGTGGAACGTCCCGCTCACGTTGACCAGGTGCAGCCTGGAGGTCAGACGGCCGACAACCGTCAGCGTCTGCCAGGCAATGGAGGGAGGCCACGCATGACAGGCGGGAGGGCACGTACTGCGTTCCCACGGGGGCGCTGTGCAGCCAGGCCGAGGCTTGGCCCTGCGGGTGTCGCTTGACGGTGACGGCCACCTCGTACTCGGAGGGCGAGGCCGGGGCCGACGAGAGCGTCCACGTCCGCGTGACCGTGTTGTCGCCGCCGTCGTCGAGTTCGATCAGGAACGTGCCGTACTGGCCCGGGCGCTGCGTGGTCGTCAGCGGGACGTTGCTCGAGAACACGAACGTGGCCGTGTCATGCGTCTCCTGCCGCTTGGCCGCGAGTTTGACCGGATAGCCGCGCAGGCCCGTCGAGAAATCCACGCCCGGCCGCACTGCGCGCGGCCCATAGCGTTAGCTGCGTTGACATAAGCGCCCAAAGGCCCAAGGTCAGAGGCAACGTACTCTGGGCCGCTGGCAAATAGGGCGAGCGCTCGAGAAGGGTGGCGGAGAACATGGAGAGCGCGCCGCGCACGAGCCGGGCCCGCTCGACGGTGAAGGCCACGCTGCGGTGGGCGCCCGGCACCGGGCGCAGGTCCCACTCGATCTTGGCCCGGCCGGACAGCTGCAGCACGTCGCCCTTGGCGCCAAAGTCGAGGAACAAGAGGCCGCAGCGCGGGTCCTTGGCCAGGTTGCCCAGCGTGTTGAACAGGAAGTTGCCCACATAGTCGGGCCACAGGAGCGTCGTTGCGCCGTCGTCTTCGTCGCGCCAAGTGATGGCGCCCGGTTCGACGCCGCGATGCGAGACGTCGACGCCCGAGGACGGGAGGTCCTTCTGGAGGTCGTCCGACGGGACGAAGCAGCTGGCCACGAAGAAGGTATCGCTGCGGTCGACGTAGGCCCGCATCTCGGGGGTGAGCTGACCGGCGGGCGCCTCGTCCACGACGCAGGCGCGGCCGATGCGCTCGGCGGCGTCCGGGGTAAAGTCCACGGATCGCGCTTGGATGTACTTGGGACAATTGCCAAAGGAGACGTCCAGCGCAAAGTCGAAGCCGCCGCGGCCGCCATCGAGCAGCCGCGCGATCTTGCCGTTGGCCCGGTTGCGGCGCCGCGTGTGGAGCTGCAGGCCGAGCAGGCCCACGGGGTCGCCCTCTTGGGCGCTTGCCAGCGGGTCGTGTGGCGGCACGGGCGTGCGCACGAGGAGCGTCGTGTCGGTGGGCGACGAGATGAAGCCCGGCAGGCCAGGAAGGACCGATGCCCACAACTGGCCCTGTGCGTCAATCGAACCTGTGCACGTATACACACGACAGACGTCAGCTTCTCATCTTCGTATATAATTTTTTAAGAAACATTAACGTTTTTACCAACAAACAAGCAGGCGAGGCACTCCTCGAAGAACTGACGGTGCTGGAGCGGCAAGAAGGGCCGCATGATCCTCGTCATCTGTGCTCCACAACACAGACGTTGTTGATGAGGATCAAGTCATGGCTTGAAGTGGAGGAGGGCCCTTAAAGAAGTCAACACGTACGTCCTTCTGCGCCTCGAGCACCCCAAGCTTTGCCTGCACCTCCCTCTCCCCCTCATGCACGCGCTGTGCGTAAGTGTACTCTCTCAAGGCAGCGTGTTGCGCCTTCATCATGTTCTTGTTGTGTGTATGTTGTGGTTTGTGGTGAAATGATTGTTTCGTTTTGGTCAAGAACTGGTCTCGGCCCCGCCGGGCCGCGATTCGGCGATAAGTACGGCCGTCATTGGCCGTGAGGCAAAACGAGAAAAGATAAATCGCTTTAATTGCAAATTTCAAGAAGAGCGGGAGGCCCACAAACAGGTCCGCTGCTTCATCACGGATTAACTGCACAACCAGAAGAGACGTTGCGTAAGTTTGTGGTCGACTTCAACACCAAGAGAGGGGCAACAACAACAACAACTACGACAACTACGACAACTACATACTCTTGCAGATGCGGTGGAAGGTGTCGGCGAGCTCGTCAAAGTCCTTCTCGGTCTCAAAGGCCTCGAGCGCGTTGGCCAGCGACTCGTGGTCGTCGATGATGAGGTCCTTCAGGCGCGACTTCTCCTGCGACGTGATGCGCTCCGCCTTGAACAGCATCGACACCAGCAACAGCAGCTTGGCCATGCGCGACTGCGGCGGCTTGCCCGACGCAAACACTGTCCAACACAACAACAACAACATCATCAAGGATAAGAAAGAGCAAGATGGTGACGATGACGACGTCAAGTGTTGTGGAGGAGGGCGATGTGGGTACCCTGCTTGAGGCTCTGCTCGACGGCTTCGCTCAGCTGCGACGACGACGTGACAAACGAAGACGCCGGCGCTGGCGTCGTCATCAGTGACGGCGACGACGAAGCGAAAGAGGACGAATACGACGAAGGCGGAGAAGAAGAGAACGAAGACAACTGCGGCGGCGAGAGGGCGTAGGTGACGAGGCCCACGGGCGCGGCCGGCGAGACAAAGGACGAGGCATGGGCGGCCAGCGGCGACGGGATGCCGTAGGACGGGCGCTCGGCCGCGCGCAGCGGCGACGAGCCGCCCATGGTCGGCATCCCGTAGCTGTAGGGCGACGACGGCTGCTTGGCTTCTCCTTTCTCCTCCTCCTCCTCGTCATCCGAGCGCTCGGGCGTGGCGGGCGTCACGGGGAGGATGACGGGCGTCTTGGCCGGCGACTTGCCCACAAAGAAACCGCCGCCGCCGGGGCTGCCGGTGACGTTCGTGGGCAAGTTGAAGGACGACGGCTGGAGTCCGCCAAAGCCGCTGCTGCCGCTGCTGCTGACACCGCCGCCAAAAAAGGACGACAGTGCCTGTTGCTGTTGCTGTTGCTGCTGGGCCGTGCCAAAGGAGAATCCGCTTGAGGCCGGGGGCGACGCCGGAGCGGCAGCAGGCGATGTGGAGAAGAGGGACCGCGCGGGCGTTGGGTTGTTCAGTACAGAGAAGGTAGAAGGCTTCACGGCCGGCGGCTTCTTTTCTTTCTTGGGCGTCGTCGCGGCCTTGGCCGTGGCAAAGGCGCTGCTGTCGCTGCTGCCGCTGTAGGCGTCGCGCTCATAATGCTCGTCGTCGACCGGGTGGAAGGAGCCCGTGAGGAGCTGGCGGCCCGGGTTGTCGGTGAGCCACACGAGCGGGCCCATGCGCGTGGTGTCGTTGAGGACGGCGTCGATGCCCGACACAAAGATGTGCGAGACGGGCGCCCGCTTGTGGTTCGGGTCGGCCTTGTTCTTGCGGATCGTGGAGAAGAAGGCGGCCTTGTCCTGCCGGTTGAGCATGGACATGATCCCCATCGTGAACCAGTCGGGGCCCCACGGGAGGCTCACTTCGCTGTAGTCGCTTTCCTCCTTCTCGACCGACGCCGACGAGTCGCCCGAATCGGCCCGACGGGGGCGGCCGCCGCGCTTGGCCGGCGTGATGCCGTCCTTGGTCGGGCTCGCCTCGGCCTTGGCTTGCGCCCTGCAATTTTATAAAAGAATAAATTAATAAAGAGAAGAAAATAAAAGAATGAGAGGAAATAGCAAACATATACTTGGCAGCGTTGCGGTCCATGATGAGGAGCTTGGCCAAGCCGGTCACGCTCTTGAGCGGCTTGCGGTAGAGGAACGGGTCCACACGGCTTCGGTCAAGGCCCGGCACCGCCACGGCGAAGCCTCTGTGTTGGACAAAAAAAAAATAATTATATTTCAATATATAATTATAATTATAATTAAATGGCATCATAACATGAATAAACGAAAAGAAATTGAAATATAATTGGCGTACCGTTTGGCGTATTTCTGGAGGCGGGACTCGTAGGTGAGAGAGCGGCGGGAGAGGTCGAGCAGGTTGTAGCGGAAGTTGATGGCGCGGCGGGCGCGCGGAAGGGCCCAGACGCGACGGCCATCGTAGCCGACGGTGCACGAGTCAATGTCAAAGCCCATGAGGACCTCGGCGGGGCTCGCGTAGAGGCGCATGATGATCTGGATGTGGCGGTAGGGATACGAGTTGATGATGGTGACGGCGTTCTTGGTACGGATGATGTCGCCCTTGCCCTGCGTGTTGCGCTGGACCGTGTCAAAGATGTGGCGCAGCTGCTGACGCGCGCGCTGCTCGTCGGTGGCATAGAGGAACATGTCGATGTCGTTGCCCTTGTGCACGTTCGGGTAGTCCGGGTCGAGGCACGCCAGCACGCTGCCGCCGGCGATGAAGATGCCCGTCCAGTCGAGGCCCTCGAACTGGCCCTGCGTAAAGTCGCGCCAGTTGGCGGCCCACCGCTGCTCGTCGACCACCGAGTACTGCCCGGCCCGCGCGGCCATGTTGGGCTGCTTCTGAGCGAGGATCTTGGGAATCGTCCGGTCCTCGGCCGACTCGGTCGCGAACCGGAACGTCTCGCGCTGCTCGAGCACGTCGACCAGATTGAGGTAGAGGTCGGACAGGGCCCGGTTGCTACGGTCCTGCGCAAAGAGCTCGCGGTAGCGGTCCTCCTGGCGCTTCATCTCGCTCTGCTCGCGCGTGATGAGCCGATCGTAGTCGCTGTAGAGGCTGCCCACCACGATCTCTGAGTCGTTGTTCTCCTCTTGCTCCTCTTGCTCCTCCTCGTCGTCCTCGTCGTCTTTGCGCGGAAGGCCACCGCCGAAGGGCGAGGCCCACGGGGCCGCCTTCTTCTTCTTGGGTGTCGCCATTACCTTCTTGGCGGCGGTCTTCCTGGGCGCCTTGGGTGCTGGTGTCTTCTTGGCGGGCGCCTTCTTAACGGCCTTCTTGACAGGCGCCTTTTTAACGGCCTTCTTGGCGGGTTTCTTCACGGCCTTGATCTTTTCTTCGCCATCATCGTCTTCGTCCGAGAAGTCGGATTCTTCGTCTTCAGAGAACGAAGACTTGTTCTTCTTCTTCTTCTTGGGCGGCAACGTTGCTTTCTTGGCCGCCTTGGGCACGAACAACGACTTGGGCATGGGCATGGGCACCGCACGCAGGCTCAGGACAAGGTGCAGCGTGGCCTGGGCCTGCACGTTGTAGTCGGCCAGCGTGCGTTCATCGTTCAGTTGCTTGCCAGCAAAGATGAGGCGCTGCTGGGCCGACGGGATGCCCTCCTGGTCATGGATCTTCTGCTTTACGCTTGCGACCGTGTCTGACGCCTGCGCGTGGAGCGTGATGGTCTTCCCGGTCAAGGTCTTGATATAGAACTCGAACGCGGTCTTGGTGTTGGTGACGGTGCTGCTCCCAAACGACGAGAAGGCTGCCGGCTGGGGCGCGGCGTTGCCAAAGCTGCCGAAGCCCGCTGCTGCAGACGGTGCAGCGCTGCCAAAGTTGAAGCCCGTTGTTGGTGTCGCCGCCGCGGTGGCGCTGGTGCCAAAGTTGAACCCTGACGACGATGCTGCAGACGACGCAGTGCTGCCAAAGTTGAAGCCCGTCAGTGGCTTAACCACCGGCGCAGGCACGCTACTGCTCAGCTGGCTGCTTGCCGCCGCGACAGAGGCCGAGCCGGGCTGAGAGTAGGCCGGATCCTGTGACAACAAGGCCAAGGAGGAAGGTTGAGTAACGTGGAGGAGCGAAGAGCGACGATGACCGGTTCAAGGGGGGAGAGAGAGAGAGCATACGGCAGAGATGAGGCGGAACTCGACAAGGTACTCCATTTGCTGCTGCTCCAAGTTGTAGACGACGTATTCGTCGTCGGTGAAGGCCGACGGGTGGCCGTGTCGCGAGCTCACGCCCTGCACCGAGTCATAGCCCTCCGGTGGTTCGGCTGAAAAACAGAGTTATCGTCGAAAAGGATCATCAGAAAATGTGAGATTATTTTCTGATGATTTGATAAAATTTAAGGATTTCAGGAGGAATGAGGAGAAAGTACTGAGGCCGGGAGTGACGGTGTAGACCTCGTGCACGTTGCCAAGCGCGACGCGGTTAAGCAGCATGAAGCGGGTGCCCTGCGCACCGGCCGAGGTGTATTTGGCTGACGTGCAAGACTCACCACCAAAGTAAAGACCCGCGCCCAAAAGGCCGTAATCTGGTAGAAATTGAATTCAAAATCAGTTAAACAAGTTACAAAAAA